>VZQC01014724.1:333330-507502 GCA_009823505.1 Rhizomys pruinosus
ATATATATATATATATATATATATATGTATAATGTATTGATCTACTCTTAGCAATGTGTATTTTACTTACTTTTTTTTTTAATTTTACTTACTTTTTTGTTGTTGTGATAAAATACCATGACCAGAAGCAACTTAAAGAAGAAAGTTTATTCTGACTTAGAGTTCCAAAAGGAGAGTCTATCATAGCCAGGGAAGCACGGAGACAGGCCGCCAGAGCGGGAGCACAGTGATCACATGTCATCACATGCAGGAAGCAGTGACTGCATTGGCAGTGAGTAAGCATATAAACTCTCAAGGCCTAACCTCAGTGATATACTTCCTTCAGCCATGCTGCACCTCCTAAAGGTTCCATGGCGTTCCCAAACAGTGCTAGAGTCTGCAGACCAAGTGTTTAAACACTTGAGCCTGTAGGGGGTAGAGGTGGGGATTTTTTTTAATTTAAACCACAAAACCTGGCTTAGAAAATAGCACTTGGGAGACAGAGGCAGGTGGATCTTTGTTGAGTTCAAGGCCAGCCTACTCTACAGAGCAAGTTCCAGGACAGCAGGAGCTACAAGGAGACCCTGTCTCGAAAAGACCAAAAAAAAAAAAAAAAAAAAAAAAAAAAGAAAATCTGCAATTTTGTTTTATCCTTTTAGTAAATGAGACAGTTCAGACCATGGTTATATTTCTTCAAATGCCTGTGGTTTTCAGTCCTCTAGACTAATTAAGTAAACATGCTGATTGTGTAAGACTACCTCATCCTGGCCATGTCATATGCTTTATGTTTTTGTACTCAGATTCCCTACCTCGTTTAAAATATTTTATTTATTATTTTTATTCTACCTGTATGAGTGTATTGCCTGTGTTTAGGTAGGTGCACCCATGTCACCCAATGCCTGTGGAACTCAGAAGAGGGCCTCAAATTTCCTGGAATTGGAGTTACAGAGGATTTTTAGCTGCCACTTGGGAGCTGGGAATCGAACCCGGGTCCTCTGCAAGAGCAGTCAGTGCTCTTAACTGCTGAGCCATCTCTCCAACCATCACCCACACATCATTTAAACCAATTATTCATGTTTAAAAAGATCCAAAAATGAGGCTGCAGAGATGGCTCAGTGGTTAAGAGCGTTGGCTGCTCCTTCAGAGGACCTTGGTTCAGTTCCCAGCATCCACATGGAGGCTGACAATCCTCCATCCTCCATAATTCTACTTTCAGGGAACTTGACACCATCTTCTGGCCTCTGCGGACATTGCATGCATGGGTACTCTTACATACATGCAGGCAACACACACACATATAAAATAAAAATAACTAACTAAATAAATAAATAAATGAAAAACATGCTTAAAAGATTTAAATGTTTCACTATCTTAGGATTCAAATGTTTCCACTCTTTGTGGATTTCCTCATTAAGTATAATTTAGATGAAAGAGATACACTTCTAAATCAACAGCAGCAGCAACAACAACAAAACCCCTTCATTTTGGAGAGACCTATATTTTTTAATATTTTGTTTATTATTTTTATTTTATGCGTATGAGTATTTTACTTGTATGCATGTAAGTGCACCCCTGTGTGCAATGCCCACAACAGTCAGAAGAGGGTGTTGGATCCCCTGGAACTGGAATTATGGAGGGTTGTCATCCACCATGTGGATACTGAGAACTGAACCCAGGTCCCCTGCAAGAACAGCCAGTGTGCTCTTAACTGCTGAGCCATCTATCCAGCCCCAGTTACCTATATTGTAAATCCAAACTTTTAAAGCCCAAACCAAACTTTTTCTTATTTGTGTATTTTAACTGGTTCCAACAAATTAGCATTTTCCTGCTAAAATATTTGCTTTAGGAGATCAGATTTCTGAATGTTGTATTTGAAGCATTTAAATGTAATATGAAACGTATTTAGTAGGCTTAAATATATAATTACAATTCTTTTAAAGAAGTTGAGAGCATCTGAGCTTATAAAATAAAGCAATATATGGGGGCTGGAGAGATAGCCTAGCGGTTAAGAGCACCGACTGCTCTTGCAGAGGACCCGGGTTTGATCCCCAGCACCCACATGGCGGCTGAGAACCTTCTGTAACTCCAATTCCAGGAGAACTCCAGTTCCAGGGAATCTGAGACCCTCTTCTGACCTCCGTGGCATTGTACGACACGGGTGCACAAACCTACATGCAGACAGAACATTCATACACATAGAAAATAAATAAAAAAATAAATAAATAAGATAAAGCAATATAGATTTACCAGATATTTGAACACATAGTTAAATACAAACTTTACCTATGACAAACAAAAACACATAAGGATCATGTCTTCTTTGCTTTAGATGATTTTGCTATCTCTTTCCTAAACTGGCAGTAAGGAATTTTAAAAATATAAATTTTTTTATTTTTAGAGTGTGCGCGCGTGTGTGTGTGTGTGTGTGTGTGTGTGTGTGTATTTGTGTCTGTTTTATTGAGGCAGGGTCTCCCTATAGCCCCAGCTGGCCTTGAACTCACCTGCCTCTGCCTCTCCAGTGCTGAGATTTATTTATTATTTTTATTTTATGTATGAATGTATGCCTTCATACATGTAAGTGTACCCATGTCACACAATGCCTGTGGAGGCCAGAAGAGGGTGTTGGAGTTACTTACCTAATGTTATTAAGGCACCATGTGAATGTATGGGTGCTAGGAACCGAACCTGTGTCCTCTGCAAGAGCAGCCAGAGCACTTTACCCCTGAGCCATCTGTCCAGCCCCTCTAATTTTTATTTATTTATTTTTATTTTTTGAGACAGGATCTCCCTGCAGCCATAACTGGCCTGGAACTCACTATGTAGACAGGCTGGCCTCTGTCTCACAAAGATTCCCCTGAATCAGGAATTTTCTTTTTTCCCTTAGCTTCTGTTTCTAGAACTAACATTTTATTTTTTATTTTATTTTTCTTTAATTTTTTTTATTTATTCTTGTGTGTGTATGAATGTACTGTCTGCATGCAGGTTTGTGCACCCATGTCGTGCAATGCCTCGGAGGTCAGAAGAGGGTGTCGGATTCCCCTGGAACTGGAGGGTTCCAGCCCTAGAACTAACATTTTAAATTACCGAATCCTAACCATTAGACTATGAGGAAGCTCAGGGCTAACATTTCAATATTTACATTTTATTCAGGCCCCACTGAGAAAAATACCTTGAATAACCAATTAGTGTTTCAAAGGCAGAGAGAGAAGAATTAAACAGGCAAGAATCTTGTAAATCCAAAGCCACACTTTCTTACAAGAGTAATAATTCTATTACGCAATGAGTTAAAAAGTGCAAAAAATTGTGGAGTCATCACCCATACATTAGTCAGTTATTTTAAGGAATTCCAAAGACAGGTTGAATTTTTATCCCATGTCATTTTAAGTTAGAGGCTCCTCTTGGTGGCTAAAGCAAAAGTTAATGGTAGGGGAATATTGTAAGTAAGTATTGTGTGCTGCTTGGCTCTTTCCCAGTGTGTCAACAAACAGCCAGATATTCCCTTTTCCATGTCTTTCAAAGCCCCACACCACCGGCTTGGCATACCTCGGAGTGTATGGTGACCAGTCCTTATGTGTAGCTCCCAGAAGAACTGCTGGAGCTTTTGTCAGCCCAGGAATGACATATGCTCTTTTGAAGTGATTCCTTATGAGATGACTGAAAATCACGGAGCAGACATCCTTTGACACCTCTGTTAAGAATTCAGTCATCTAAGGTTACCCAGTGTGAGGAAGAAGGAGCAGAAATATCTCTTCTAGGAATCCAAGGGGCCTTACTGTAATGGAACTTACTCTGTAATGGAACTATCGCTTCAGTTATCAAATCATCAGTCTCTATCATACCAATTATCATAAACACAGACAGTTACATTAATTCAGAGTATACTCTCAAATCATAAAAGGACTACTCATCTATAATTTTCCTTAAGGCTCATGAAGAGACCACCGATTTATTTCTTTCCTATGCTTATACAAATTACAATTACAAAATCTTTCAAAAAATTTTATTTATTTATTTATTTTTTGTTTATTTATTGGTCTTTTTGAGACAGGGTCTCCCTGTAGCCCCAGCTGTCCTGGAACTCACTATGTAGACCAGGCTGGCCTTGAATTTACAGTGATCCACCTGCCTCTGCCTCCCAAGTGCTAAGATTAAAGGCCTGTGCCACCACGCCCAGCCCAATTTTTTTTAATGGAAGTAATGAGTTTCCTACTATTTTGCAATAGTAGCCACAGGCCAAGTTTATTCACCCCATATTGAGACAGGGTCTTCCTATAACCCAGCAGCTGAGAATTTCCCTGCATTCCAACCACAGAGATCATTTAGCTAGGCCTTTGCCTCCTGGCTGCCTTTAGTCAAACTGTTGCCAGGCACTGCAGTCCACAAACCCCATTCTGCATTTTGGTATGAAAAAAATTAAGAAACACACATTGGAAACGGAAAAGGGCTTTATTTACAGTTTGATCAAGAGGAGCAAGACTCCTACGCTCTCTGTCTTTCCAGTCTCAGTGATACAATTTTGTAAAGAAGTTCAAACAAAAGCCTGGGCATATGTCTTAATTTAACTGTGAGATAAACTGTAAGAATTGTGTGCAATTTCTTCCTGTGAGGCAACTCCCCCATTAATGATCTGGTGCTAGACTTTTTAGTAGTTCCCTTCCCCCACCATGGGATTTTTTTTTTTTTTCGGTCTTTTCGAGACAGGGTCTCCCTGTAGCCCCAGCTGTCCTGGAACTCACTCTGTAGACCAGGTTGGCCTTGAACTCACAAAGATCCGCCTGCCTCAGCCTCCCAAGTGCTAGGATTTTTTTTAAGCCGTTGTTTTAGGGTTCTGGTTTCAATAGTCTGATAGCCAAAAGGAGGGGCACAAGGGTCTCATTTTAGAATACTCCTCTGCACAAAAATAGATTGCTGAAGTGCTGGATTCTGACACCTGCTTAAACATTCAACATGGTTTTCATTATGAGAAAGAAAGGTCCCAGAGAAATTTCATCTTAAAATTGAATATTCTGAGAAGGCTGACCCACTGCTTAGACCTTCAGTGATGGTGGAGAGTTTGGGATGATGCAGGTCCAGAGCCTAATTACCATTTATCCTGGGCCATCTCTAGCTCCCCTAAATAGCCATTCCTTGCCTTTTTTTTGTTTCTGAATTAACATCTCATGACTAACACATAAGGACTTTTGGGAATGTATTAACTTAACAGACCACCAGCTTCCACCAATCAAAAGGCTGAGTGTCACCAGGGAGCATCTGAGGCCTGTAGCTGAGATTTCCCTTTTGCCGTATTCGACTACTTAATTATTCCACCACTTGAAAAATGTCTTGATTTATGACTTTTCATTGTTCTGTTACTATGAAACTTCATGAAACTGCTACCATGCTGGGTAACTTAAATCTGTGTTTGGGCCATGGGCACTCGTATTTGGTTCCAGAATAATGTCTTATCCCCTTTGAGGTGAGTACTGTGCTTTTGTGTCAACAGTATTAAAGTGGGTGTTTTTGGATGGAGAGATGACTCAGCAGTTAAGAGCATCCCCTGTGGGAGGCAGGGCTCCAGAATGCATGCTGGTGGACATGCGCATCCATTCTCCGGCCTCACTCTTATTCAGTCCATCAGTATTAAACCATGAGGACTTCAGTCCGATGACATTTTCCAATTCTCAGAAGTCCCCAAATGCTCCACCTCTGAACACTGAGTCTGATTAACAAATTATTTTTTAAATTTATTATTATTATTATTATTATTTGGTCTTTTTGAGCCCCAGCTGGCTGGGAACTCACTCTGTAGACCAGGCTGGCCTTGAACTCACAGAGATCCACCTGCCTCTGCCTCCAGAGTGCTAGGATTAAAGGTGTGTGCCACCACACTGGGCCCAATATTAGTTTTATTTTATGTATCTGAGTGTAATTACCTGCATGTGTGTAAGTGCATCCATGTCACATAGTGCCCACAGAGGTGAGAAGAGGGCACAGATTCCCCTGGAACAGTTGTTAGCTGCCATGTGGGTGCTGGGAATTGAACCCAGGTCTTCCATAAGAGTAGCCAGTGTTTTTAACCACTTAGCCATCTTTTCAACCAAATTCCACATTCTTAATACTACACATAGGGTTTAGTTTTCCCTGTTTTGGACAAACCATAACACTAACTTTTCAATCTGCTTCCTTATTAATTTAATATGACAAATTTTGAATGGAAAACAAAGCTGCTTTAATGACAAAAATAGTTTTATTTGTGTCATAATTGAACACATCACAAGAGAGTCAAAATTATAAACCAGAAAATTCCTTCCTAGGTTTGGAAAGGATGTGGCTACATCAGGATAATGGGGGCAATGGGTCTAGTCCATTCAAGCCAGGTGGATTGATCAAAGGGATAACATAAAAAGATTTTTGAAGGTAGCTGAGTTTGATTTTTATCTGAAAGCATACAGACTCATGACAATCAACAAACTAAAATATATCTTTTTATTACATAGTAGGAAATACAAAACCCAACCAGGATCAATATAAGTTATATTTAAAAGGTATACATATTTCTCTTTCCTGCTTTGTTTTATGCTGGTAAGTTTAAAAAAATAGTTTCTTCTTAAAAGTACAACAGGCTTTCAAAAAAGTAGCATACACATCAGAGGTAAGATATGGAATTAACCTGTACTGTATCAAAAAATTAATGTATATAGGGCTGGAGAGATGTTTCAGTGGTTAAGAGCACCATCTGCTCTTGCAGAGGACCCAGCACCCACATGGTGGCTAACAACTGTCTGTAACTCCAGTTCCAAGGGAATCTGATGTTTTCTTCTGCCTCTGCAGGCATTGCTAGACATGGGTGCACTTACACACATGCAGGCAGTATACTCATACACATGAAATAAAAATAATAAATAAAATATTTTTAAAACATAGTGGATAAAACAAATGTTATATATGAATACAAACCTTATTCCACCATAAAGAGCAAGTCTGGTTATTTGTAGTGGCATGAATGAAACTAGAGGGGGTGAAACACACAGCAAAGTAACTTGAGTAGAGAAAGACGGTGATCCCATTTTCACCTGTATGCACAAACTAAAAAAGACCTCTAGAAGTTGTTACATACACACACACACACACACACACACACACACACACTCACACACACATTTAGTGTTGTTTGTATGTCCACATGTATCTACAAATCACTTGGGATGACAAACTGAGTAACCTATCAGGGAGCTAGTCCTTACAGAAGACGGATTCTCCCTCTCTCAGGAGCCATTGATTGTCTGTGTCTCTTCCGCTAGGAGTGGGACCTGGTAAAGGTGGGTAGTTTCTTAATGAGCAGTATATAAAAGTTGCAGCTCAAGAAGTTTGTATCTCTTTTTTTTCAAAGCCAAAAAATTTTTTATTTTTCAATAAAAAATTATTGAAATTTTGTGCATTTCATACAACATTAGAAGTTGGTATCTCCTATGACATCTGTGCCTCCAGCAAAGTAAGGGGGATAGAACCCCAAGCATCTCTTAATGTAAGCCTTTATCTAGATCTGTGCTGTCTAGTATGTAGCCAGTATGTAGTTGTTTAATTTATACTTAAATTAGCTAAATTTAAGACCCAAGTACCTCAGATGCACTGGTTACATTGACAGTGCTCAATAATAACCTGTGGCTAGTGGCTCTCACATGGAGCAGCACAGATTTGGAACATTTTCAACATCAAACCAAGTTCTTTTGAAACATAGCGTTCTGTTTCAGCATGCATTGCCATCTTTGTTGTGAGAGGCTCTTCTGTACATTACAGGATATTCACTCTTGGGCCTGGGCTCTGCCTACTAAATGTTAGTAGCATGCCTATCACTAGTTGTCAAAAACATCTTGCAGGCATTGCCTAATGCCATATGGGAAGAAAACTGCTCCAGCGAGAACCACTCATCTGGAATGGTGATCAGCTCTAATAGGGAGTGTCCAGCCCTTACCAGGATGGGGCCCCATGATTGCCAGTACAGAGAGCTTGAATGAACTAGAGGTCAAGGGTGCCTAATTAGAGAACAGGAATTTCCTCTACATAGTACCTGTGATACCCCCAGGAAATCAGCATGAGCCTGCTTACACATAAGCAGTCTTGAAAATTATAAGACATCATGAACATAGAGACCTTAGGGATCATCTGGGAAAATATCTCCTAAGTTTGAATGTACCAATATATCATCTGGCTATGCTGCTCTGTTCAAAGGACAGATTCTAATTCAGTGTGGAAGGGCCTGGTGTGCTGCACTCCTAAGTTCTAGGTGACTCTGATGCTACAGGCCCACAAGCCACACTTTAAGTAGCAAAAATCTGTTAGTAGTTTTAAATGTTTTTAAATTAAATTAGTTATTTAGTGTGTGTGTGTGTGTGTGTGTGTGTGTGTGTGCAAGCACACATGTGACTGCACACCATATGTGGTGGAGATCAGACAACAACTTGAGGAAATTGGTCACCATGTGAGTTCCAGAGATGAAAGGCAGGCCATCAGGCTTAGCAGCAAGTGTCTTTTACCCACCGAGGTATCTTAATGGTCATATGTTAGTAGTTTTAAACAATGCACAGAAATTATTTTTGTGCTTGGCATGGCAGCACACATCTGTTCCAGCCCTCGGGAACTTGAAGGAGGAAGGTGTGAGTTTGAGGCTACCGTGAGCTGCATAGCAAGATTTTTGTCTGAAACAAAGGTTGGGGATATCCGTCAGTGGTAGAGTGCTTGCCTATCATACAAATCCTGCATTTAACCCATAGTGCATTCCCACACATAAACTTCAAATGAACAAAACCCCAAAACATTTGTTTTCCCCTTAATTAATGGATAATACTGATGCCCAAATCTTATGTCCAGATATTCTGATCCACTAAACTAGAGGTGGGTTCAAACACTAGTATTTTTTTAATATCTCAAAGGAATTTTCTTATTTGTAGCCAGAGTTGTAATGTACAGCTCAGGACTAAGTTTTTACTATAACTATGAAGGAACCTGGAGTTATACTGCAGTCAAATTCAAATGCACAGTCAGCTTGTGGTTTAATGCTTAACTTTCATTTCTCTTTTCAAAAATTTTTTATTTACTGTTTTTATTTTATGTGTATGAGTGTACTGCCTTCATGTGTGTAAATGCACTGTGCAATGCAAGGCCTGTGGAGGTTCCCTGGAACTGGATTTATGGACAGTTGTTAGCTGCCATATGGGTACTGGGACTCAAACCTGGGTCCTCTGCAAGAGCAACCAGTACTTTTACCTGCTGAACCATCTCTCTAGCTCCTTACATTTCATTCATACAAACAGGATGTCCTTTAAAAATAAGTTTCCCTCTCTAGTTTTCATTATTCTTTTCTTCTTAAAAGCATACACATGCACACAGACACACATACACAGACAGATACACACACACACACACACACACTCACTATGTGTTCTGTTGGTTGTTTTGCCTTCTGAATGTTGCTCTGTCCTGTGTGGTTCATGAATCTGTTGACACCAAAGATACCCTGGGCAAGATTCTAAGCACCTAATCAGCTGACTCAGAGCCTCACAGAACCAGGACCACTGCCAAATTCATAGTAACCACACGATAACAGAACACTTGTTCCGTTTTCCTAGCACTGTTACTAAGCAATAATTTCATACATAAAATTTTCAAAGTCATGCTGCTCCCTGTAAGCTGCTCTGTGAACATTCATTTCAGCATTTGCTTATGTTTCTATCACTTTTTTTCAAAGTTGGGTGAAGTCTAGTTAGTGCCTTGCAGAAAATATTTGCATTTAGAGCCTCTTTCTAATACAGAAGAGAGCTGAGAGAAAGTAGCTTCCCTTCCAAAAATCTCTTCTCCTATTAGGAGGGGGCAGGACACAAGCTGCTGAAGAGACATTGCAGGTTCTGTGCTTGACTATGTCCAGGATTCTTTAACTTGAACCTTCAAGTGGAGATATTTCCTTTGCATTGGTCTAAAGCTCAAAAATGGAGCCTTAGCAGCTGTATAGACAAGACCCGAGATAACTCTCTGTCTGTCCACTGGGGAAAATTAGAATGAGAAAGGGTTATACCTGATGGTGGTCATCACAGACTGTACAGATGGAGGAACTTGCTCTTCCCTGTGAAAACTGCACTCGGAATTACTGAATATTATTAAATGACACATGCAGTTTCCAGTCTGATCTTACCATAACCCAATAAGGAAAGTCCTATTGCTATCTTTATTAAGAAGCAAGTGAGCTTGGCTTAGAAATGTCAACCCATGGGGGCTAGAGAGATAGCCGAGCGGTTAAGAGCACTGACTGCTCTTGCAGAGGACCCAGGTTCGATCCCCAGCACCCACATGGTGGCTAAGAACCGTCTGTAACTCCAATTCCAGGAGAACTCCAGTTCCAGGGGAATCCGAGACCCTCTTCTGACCTCCGCGGCATTGCATGACACGGGTGTACAGACTTGCATGCAGACAGTACATTCATACACATACAAAAATAAATAAAATTAATAAAAAAAATAAAAAAAAAAAAGAAATGTCAACCCATTGGCCAAGACCACATATCAAGCTAACAGCAAAGTCCAATAATAACTCTAAATGAAATGACTCAAAGTAACCCTTCACCACTGGGTGCTACAATCAGGTGAGCATAAAGGCAAGTGAAGATAAAACACGTTAATATTCCTCATAATTCCCAAGCTGGGGAGAATGGAAAAAATCCTCAGGAAAAGATGTCCATTGGCACCATAAATAGAATAATGCTTTTCCTATAATGGGGCTGTAACATCAAGTCAAGTGGTAAGTGTGAGGAACCCTGAGCAGCAGGTGACTCTGTCAACTGATAGGTTTAGGGGATTGTTCCTAATGGTCTGTGTTTGCTCTTTCTCCAATAAAATGCTGTTTGTCCATTAGTTATACTTCCTTAAACACCCAGGCTTCAACCAGGCCTGCCTAATCCCAATTCCCTTTCTTTTGCTCCTATGGGTGTTTCTACCCTCCACTGCCATTTCCCTACCAATCTATACTTGAGTATACTCAGGGAGTAGGACTGGGATTCTCAGTATTTAGGTAATCTTGATATTGTTGGATTTGAGGAAGAACGTGTGGAGCTAATACCATCCTGTGCTTATCTTACATGATGGACATCTTAATATCCAAAGTACCAGAACTTGCTTGTGGTAATTTATGCTACTATATACATATGCTCTGTCGCAAGTTGTACACACCCTTCTTTGAGTGAGACAGGGAAAGAGACTTTTAATTTACATACATTTCTTTTTACCACCGCTTCTCAAGCTTACCGTTTTCCCCTGAAATGTGCAAATTTCAACTACAAATAATGAAATGTTGGATGTTCCTGTCTGATTATTCCTTCTTGTATCTGTTAATCTTTGTGGTTAGAAGTTTCAGGACAGATTCTACTGGAACAGTAACAGACATTCTTCTGACAAGAAGGAAAATAGTAAGCCTGGACACCTGTCTGGCTGTGCTGGTTTGATGTTCACCTGCAGCTCAGAAACAACTTCATGAACATCCAGGTCAGACAAGGCCATCCTGTGGCCATGACAGATCAAGACAAAACCCAAGATTACTCTGTAATTATCGACCAAAGTAAGAATATTGTCCCACTGGGCCCCCAAATAACCAAAGAGCCCCTAACCTAGCTAGTATGAGCGACAGTGTTTTTCTTTTTAAAAAAAAAAAACAAAAACAAAAACAAATTATACCTGTAGCTTTGGTCTAGTCCTCCCCCTTTAGGTATGATTTAAGAGAACTAATCAGAATTATTCCTACTTCCTGACAATGTCTAATTTTAAGCATACTGTAGCTTCCTTGAAACCTCCTATAAATACTATCTCGAGTTCAAAAAATCCTTTTATTAAGAAACCACACAGTTGCCCATTGTGTAGCAACATATAAGATACCTGAATGAGATACCAAAATTTGGCAGCAATGTATAAAATACCCAGCTTGCTCATTCACAGGTGTGTTTTAAGTGGTTCTTAGGATTGACACTGAAGATACTTGGCCCTAGACAGAGCCACCTCTCTATCACCCACCATCTGTTACAATGAAGTTACACCATCCAAGCAGCATCCAAGACAAATTGAACACTTAATCACCATTGGAAGGAACATCTAATAAGTAAACCATTTAAGCATTTTAGTGACTAAAAGCTCATAGAAAATATTTCTGGCATCTCTTAGTATCTAGCAACCTTCTCTTTTTACAATTAAATGACAACAGTAGTATTCAGTAAAAATAAGTGATCTGAATTAGAACAGAGGAGATTGCAGGAGGCTTGAGAGAGTTTCAATTTTTTTCTAGATATCTTTTCTAGTTATGGTAATAAAGCTATTATCATAGAAAAAGTCCTGAAATGTGACTTGGGCAACACCCAAGTACATGGAAATGTACTTTTCCTACTGCTGACTAGAAAATGGCTAATTGAAAGATTTAGGAACCAAGTCTCCTTCCGTCTTTTGACTCCATCCTCTTGAATTTGTTGCTTTCCTGGTATTCCCATAAACCAGTCAAAAGCATGGAAGAGAATGTGTGGATGCTTTATGGGCTGGGCCCTAAGTGGCACCATAATAACTTCCTCATTGCCCATTGATCTGAGCTCGGGTTCATGACTGTACCTTGGAACAAGGGAGCCTGGGAAATACAGTCTAGTTAAAAGCCCATGTCCATGAAGAAGAAGCACATCCAAGTCAGTTTCACTGTAGACTCTAAGGCAGTAAATAAGTTTATCTAGAAATGCACAAGGGGAACACGCTCTGGCATTGCCCTCTGCTTATCTGGTACATTACTGCCTACAAACCAAGATACAGAAACTTCAGGATGACTCAGGAACACTTATTAAGACAGCTTCAGAGTCACAGCTTTGCAAACTTCCCTTTTCCCCTGCCAGTTATATGGATAATTACATCAGCCTTGATCTAACAGAAAATTTTGATTAAATTGTGAGTTTTGTGATTCTCGTCCTGTGTGGGTTGTAGCTTTATAATGGGATCCAGTGGAACAATATAAAGAAACATGAAGACAACTCAAAAGAACTGTGTGGATTTAGAATTACATGTTAACATCAGTTCTTCCCTGAGTACTGCAGTATTGCAGTGGCCCACCACAGTCTGATTATATGCAGACTTTCTTCTACTGACCAGTTCAAACAAAGTTGTTTGGATCATTGATAAGGTAATGGCTATAGGCTTAGTGGACAGTGATACAAATTCTGAAAAGCATATAAAAAATCATGAGTGTGTTTGTGTGTGTGTGCGTGTGTGTGTGCGTGTTTTTAGACTAATATTTCAACAGAGCTGGGGAAAACTTAGCCATCTATAATCTCATTCTTCTACAAATTAACAGTGCTATCTCCAGTATGCCTCTATGTAGAAATCATGACCCTGATTTAAGAAGGTGTCACTGCAGACATTTCTAGAAATGCCTGTCTGGGGTGTGTGTGACAGCAGAGACTAACATTCCATAAAAATACTCAATCCCCCGCCCCCCCCGCCCCCCGCCTTTACTCTTTTTGCACTGACATCAGACGTAGCCATAAGATCCAGCTATGCACCAACCCAAAAGCTGCTTGGAACCTGGTTGCTCATAAAAATCTTGTTAGCTTTCAAAATCAAACATGTCTTTATCATCAAAGTAGAAACAACCCTCTTCGGGTTTCATTTTCTTCAAGATGGACACTTGCCAATTTCACTGAGCCATGAGAGTGAGAACAGCTGTCTGGGGATCCTCCCATATATAAGTACCTTGCTTATCTGGGAAGCCCTAGTACTTCATGACCGGAATTTGTAAGAGCCCGTCAGCCCGATTCAAAGTACTGTGGAGCAACTGCAGCCTTCCAGCACCATGAGGTAAAGGCTTCCTCTGTGTTGTCCACCTTATTTCGATGCACTTTGAAATTCTAAAACTTGGCGCCATAAAGAACCAGTTCCCACATGGGAGCCGTCCTACCTGGTTCTAATGCTGACAGGTCCCCTCAGCCTGGTGAGCCAGGAGGGCTTTAGGTAGGAGGCAAACAGTGGTTGTAACATGATAGTCCCTAGGCCTAAGAGGCAAGAGGAGGGGCAATCAGCAGGCTGGAATGGCCCTTAGCTGCAGCTGTGGCTCTTCTGGAGAGCCTTTGGTGGAAAGCCCTGTCACGGCTGATAGAAAGGCCACCGTGTGGGAAGCCCAGGGTGAGCTCCGCGGCCTTCGCCTCCCCCTGCATTCCAGTTTCCGGGTGGTGCCCCCAAATGGGTAAAGCCAATAGAAAGTGAAAAATCAAAGAGAAGCAGTTTCAAACGTCCATGGGGTCAGCTTTCCCATGTGCAGGGAGATGAAGAATGGATGCATGTGCTCCAGACAGGCTGATGAGAATAAATGGGCAGGGCAGAGTTTCAAGACTCTAGCAGCCTGCTTGGTGAGGACAGCTGTTTATAAGAGCAGCACTGCTCTTGGGGGTGAATAAGGAAGACCATCTCATTCTAACTTTCAGACTGCCCACCAAAGAGCCTGTGTCTACCAGAAGACTGGCAAGTGCACTGGTCAGAACAAAGGACTCATCTGCTTTCAGATGAGTGGAAAAAAACAGAAGTCACTTTTTACTTGATTATTTGATTAAATCCTTTTGAGAAGAAGCAGCTATTTTTAGGTAGATGTTTTATTGTTGCTCCTATTGATACCAGATCAGAGGTTTCATTTTTTAAAAAATATATTTATGTGTATGGGCATACACGAATTTATTGTACCACATACATGCAGGTTCTTGCTGAGGCCAAAGAGCATTGGAGCCCCTGGAGATGGAGTTTCAGGTGGTTGTGAGAGACCCAATGTAGATGCTGGGAACTAAACCAGGGTGCTCTGCTAGATCAGGAAGTGCTTTTAACTGCTGAGCCATCTCTCTAACCACTGAGCTCAGAATTATATGATTACTGTGAAACTATGAAAATAAGATTGCTGTGAAATTAGTTTTCTTTAAATCAGCTATGCTTAAAGTATGAATGCTCAAACTGTGAATATCAGTGGCAGCATCTGGCAGGCACTTACTGAAAATGTAGATTCCCAGTTCTGGGGTGACCAGAACTGCTGACTCAGAAACTCTGGGGTAGGCCCAACAATATGAATATTTTGAGACTGACAGGGCTAAGATTTGAAAAGCCACTAGACCAGAGGTTCAAAAATTATAAATCTTAGGATTATGATGTTCTCATCCTAGAAAATATAAACCTGTTTCTCTCCTGGATTGGTTAGACATAGTAACTATAGAAAATAGTTTCTATTCAATCTAAGCCTCTCCGATGTTGCAGTTAGTGAGTGCACTGGATAGCTCTAGTGTCAACTTGACACACGTGGGTAGAGAGAGCCTCGGTTGGGGAACTGGCTCCATTGGACTGGCCTGTGGCCATGTCTGTGGAGTATTGTCTTGATTGTTGAGCAATGTGGGATAGTCCAGCCCACTGTGGGTGGTGCCACCCCTGGGCAGGTTGTTATGTACAGTATAAGAAAGCAGGATGGACATGGGCCAGAGGAGCAAGCCAGTAAGCAGCATTCCTCCATGGCCTGTGCTTCGGCCTCTGCCTCCAGGTTCCTGCCTTGAGTTCCTGCCTTGGGCTCCCTCAGTGATGAACTGTGACCCAGGAGGTGTGAGCTGAATAAACCCTTTCCTCCCCAAGTTGTAATTGGTCAGAGTGTTTTGTCACAGCAATGGAAGACAAACTAGAACAGTGGGAGAGAAAGAACTGGCAGTGAAATGGGCCCTCTACCAGCACCTCCTCTCTAGCAAATGTCTGTACCTGGGCTGCGAAGAAACTATGTGTGAGAGATTACAAAAAAAAAATCACCAGAATATCCATGTCTTGTTTTAATATAAATGGCTCCTGGTCAAAATGATGCCAGCTGTACGGCAACTGTGCAGGTGATGAGATGCAGGCCCTCCCGCTCTTCCGACCTCTAAGTAGACAGGCTCCCCTGAGAAGCTTCCTGCTGGCCTCTGCCTACTCTTCCAGAGTCCTCACCCTGAGCCAGCCTAGGGGAATTCTGGCCTATTTCAGACTAAATAGAGCCAACATAAAAATGTCCCCAGTCCCAATGATGCAAGGACAGAGGCAGAGTGAGCACCTCTTCTATGCATGATCACTGAATGAATCACTTGAGGGAGAGGATCCAGAGAGTGTCTGACAATTGTGACATGTCCCCATCCGCCGCAAGCAGAGAGAGAGAGAGAGACTAGAGTTCTGCACAGGCCCAACACGGTATTCACAGCAGTACTTTTTTAAAATATTTTTTTTAATTTTTATTTATTTTTTTTATGTGTATGAGTGTACTGTCTGCATGTAGGTTTGTGCACCCGTGTCATGCAATGTTGTGGAGGTCAGAAAAGGGCATCGGATTCCCCTGGAACTGGAGTTAAAGATGGTTCTTAGCCACCATGTGGGTGCTGGGAATCGAACCCAAGTCCTCTGTAAGAGCAGTCGGTGCTCTTAACTGCTAAGCCATCTCTCCAGCTCCCACAGCAGTACTTTGAGTGTGCTCCCTGTTAACAGAAGAGCTTGAATTCTTTTTTTTTTAATTTTTTAAAATTTTATTTATTTATTTATTTATTTATTTATTTATTTATTTATTTATTTATTTTTATGTGTATGAATGTACTGTCTGCATGTAGGTTTGTGCACCCGTGTCATGCAATGCTGCAGAGGTCAGATGAGGGCGTCGGATTCCCCTGGAACTGGAGTTAAAGATGGTTCTCAACCGCCATGTGGGTGCTGGGAATAGAACCTGGGTCCTCTGCAAAAGCAGTCATTGCTCTTAACTGCTAGGTCATCTCTCCAGCCCCCAGGACTTGAATTCTTTAACACTCTTATTTCAGAGAGTGTGGACACCCGTGATGACTCCCTAACTCCACAGTCATCCCAGGGAAAAGCAAGTGATATTGACAAACAATTGTTTACTAATATAAGAAAAGAAAAGAAATTCTTTTCTGACAGTAAACAGAAAAGCAATATAGTTCAGGTAGTGTTCCTGATACTCTGCTATCACGAGGGAGAAGCCTGCTATACTGAATACCACCTTCCCTGATTAGATCATTTAGAAGACGAGTCTCTGTTTATTTCCCACTAATATGCTAGCTGGGCCAGAGCTGAGGCACCTGAGAGTGGGGTACATATTTAGAAAGGTTGAAAGGTTCATCCCTAAACCTCTAGAGTGATGGACATCTATGAAGATATTTTCCCTGGGTAGTGTCTGTCCTCATCACACCATGGACTGTGATGAGCAGAAGGGAGCCATTGGAATTAACAGGTTTTCATGATGTCTTCTACTTTTGGATGTGAGGACAAATTTTTCAACTACCAAATACAAATTTATTTTTTCCCCTCATGTTCTTTTACAGAGAGAAAGGACTTCAACATCATAGGAAGGAGAAATATTAGAAAGAAAACTCTTGGTCACACCAAACACTAATTATTCCCTGTCTTGTTTTAATATAAATAGCTCCTGGTCAAAATTATGCCAACTCTATGGCAACTGTGCAGGTGATGGGAAGCAGGCCCTCTGGCCCCCTCAACCTAAGTAGATACAGTAGTGGGAAACAATTACTCCAGCTGTAGAGATTGTATCTGTTCTCCACTAAACTACAGAATTACCTAACTTCATGATCAATAAATTATGAAAATTGGAGTTACATTTGACTTCATACTATATTCACTTGTGCCCCTGCTTCAAACCCCACACAGTAAGCCTGCTGTAGTGGTCCATTTCCACCTGCTGCTCAGTATCTCTGGCATTGAGTAAATTCACACAGGCATAGGAGGCAGGGAGCCCTACTATATCCTACACTCCAGCTTAAGCATCCAGGAAACCCATGTGCTGAAACCATTTTTGGCACCTTCCTGAAAGAAAGGAGATAAAAATATACTTAAGGCTGGGAATACAGAAGAAATGAATAAGAGGTTACTTTTCATGAATCCTCCTAACTTTTTTTTCTGAAAGTATCAGTGGTATACCACAGAGTGTGTAGGGAGCAGAAATGGCGAGTGTTTTATAGCATCAAGGCTGGTGCTAAAATTATATTAACAGAGTAAATGATTTTGAGTAAATGATTAACAGAGTTAATCATTTTGATTATGATTAACAGAGTAAATAATTTATGTAACCAAATACTGGTACCATTAAGATAGTAGAATTTTCTCAAAGTTCTTATGTAAAGCCACTCTCAATTATAAGATAGGAGGGAGTAAACATGCACATACAGAGAGAGAGAGAGAGAGAGAGAGAGAGAGAGAGAGAGAGAGAGAGAGACTGAGACTATACTGGCAGCTTCAGGGATACTGGTAGAAAGGGTAATTTAAAGTACTAGTTTGGTTCCTAGAACACAGGATGTGTAAAACGTACCAATAACTGAGATCTGTTTTTATAGTGAAGCGTCTCATAGAAGTCTCCTACATGGCAACCTGGCTCAGCTGACATGTCACTTTACATGGAAGCTGGTTATAGAAGACATTGACATGCCTGATTTGGAAAACAGAATCTTGGAGAGCAAATTCCTAAACCCCAGCTTCAGCGTGAGAATGCACAACCTCCTGGCCTACGTGAAAGACCTGCAAGGCCAGCACGAGGAAGCCCTGCGGAGCTTGACTGAAGCCAAAGACTTAATCCAGAGAGAGCTTGCCAACCAGTGGGACAAGAGAAGCCTGGTGACCTGGGGCAACTACGCCTGGGTACATTTCCACATGGGCAGGTTAGATGAATCCCAGAGCTATCTGGACAAGGTGGAGAATGCTTGCAGAGAGCTTGCAAGTCCCTTCTGCTATAGGATAGATAGTCCCGAGATGGACTTTGAGGAAGGACAGGCCTTGCTGAAGTGTGGAAAACAGAACTATAGGCGAGCCATGGCCTGCTTTGCAAGGGCTCTGCAAGTGGAGCCTGAAAACCCTGAATTCAACACTGGCTACGCCATCGCAGCCTATCGTCAAGATCATGATGTTAATAATGTGATTTCTCTTGAACCCCTAAGGAAGGCTGTAAGGTTAAATCCAGAAGATGCATATATTAAAGCACTCCTTGCTCTAAAACTTCAGGTTGTAGGAGAAGAAGCTGAAGCAGAAAGGTACATTGTAGAAGCTCTCGCCAACACATCTTCCCAGCCCCATGTTTTTCGCTACGTAGCCAAATTTTACCAAAGGAAAGGCTTTGTGGACAGAGCTCTTCAACTCTTTGACATGGCCTTGCAGCAAACACCTTCCTCTGCCTACCTGCATAACCAGATTGGGCTTTGCTATAAGAAACAAATGATTCAAATAAAGGAAGCTGCAAATATGTGGCCTAGAGGGCAGGATAGAGAAAGAATGGAGGAATTGATCCATTTGGCCATAAGGTCCTTTCAAAGGACTCTGCAGTTAAGACCAACATTTGAGATTGCTTATGTCAATCTGGCTGAAATGTATATAGAAATTGGCCAACTCCAAAATGCAGAGTGGAATTTTCAACAAGTGTTAAGCATGAGGAACCTCAATGAGTATATTCAGCAAGAGATCCATTTCCGCTATGGCCGATTCCAACAATTTCACCAGAAGTTAGAAGACAGAGCAATCACCCATTACTTAAAAGGTCTAAAAATAGAAGTAGCATCCTACACCAGGGAAAAGCTTCTCAGGGCTTTGGAGAACTTGGCTAGAAGACGTGTTCGCCAGAACATACACATTGTGGAAAGCACCAGCCTACTTGGGTTCATCTACAAATTGAAAGGGGACATAGATGAGGCCCTGCTGTGCTATGAGAGGGCTCTGAGGCTCACTGCTACAGTGAACCCTGAGTTTTGAAATACAGATCTCCATTGGCATCTTAAATGCACCCATGACTTAATAGTCTACCAATCTTCTTAAAGTTGGATGTGAGGCCCTCTCTGTGCTCTGCCTGTTCCCCAGCCTCCGTTTCTTCTCGGATCTGTATCTATGACAGGTGGCTCCATTCCTTTGGTCACACATCCCTGTACTCATTGACCATGCTTGAGTCCCTCGGTATGAGGCACCTGTCACTTGTTGGACCAACAAGAACCATTTTCCTTATGAATATGCCAGGAGAATGTGTGACTTAAATCCTCAATCTGATGGTACCCTGATCAAAGGAGACATCATCAGGGAAGGTTTCCTTTTCATGTGGTCAGAATCCTTGACCTTTAGCAACATCTGAGAACAAAAGAAATGAGGAAAGATAAGAATCAAAAAGGAGAAGAATTCAGGAGTTCTCTGCAGTATTCTCAGGTAGAGTTCCGTTCTCCCAGGCCCCATAGTAGCCATGACCTGCTGACCAATGAGCTCAGCTGTATAATCAATGCCACCTTTTATATACAAGTATATGGCTGCTGACAATCGTGGTAGATGTATGTGGCTCAAATACATTGACATTTGTTCACAGCTAAAAAGACTTTCAGTGTCTTCAGGAAACACAAAGTAAAGAAATAAACTCCTCATGCTTTGCAAACTAAAAATGACATAAATAGTTTCATGGCGCTCTTGAGATTATTGAGTTGTGTGATATAAGCTTGCTGTTTTTCCAACCCTGTAGTATTCAATAAATCTGCTCAGATCACAAAATTATCAGAACACTTTGTGCTCTTAAAAAAAGTTATGTATTCTATATTTTTGTGGAATCAAAATACTGTAGAATCAACTTATGTAACTTATGTGTCACTAGGAGGGATGAGGTGAAGGAGGCCTTGAAAATGTAGACAATGGCAAATCTTAAAAAATACATGAGAGGATTTCATTCCCAATACATATAAAATTGGACAATTGATTTATGTCACCTTGATTGTGGGAGCTGAGATTAATCTGGATGGGGATGTGCTGAGTCATTCACAAGACACTTGGGGACACACAAGTGAAGCCATTTGGACATTTGTTAATATTAAACTATAAATTGATTTATTAATTCAAGCAGAGCAACTACAAGCACAGGAATATTGTCCTTTATAAGAGACCCTGTCTCAAAAATACCAAAAAAAAAACCCAAACCTGCAATTCCTAGGTTACCTGGTTTCCCTGTGACTATCCTCTACCTATGACTATCGAAAAGCCACTTAGGTGAGATTTTCCTTCACTTATGGAGTAATCTAAATGAGAAACTGGAAGTGACATATATACTCTCTGTCAGCACACACAATGTCTTTCTGAATAAAATAGCCAGATTTTTGTGTTGACTCAGTTCTACAGTTAATGCTTAAACCTATTTATACTTAGTATTCCAGTCATTGGTTCATCTTGGCAAAAACAAGTAAGAGAATTTGTAATCCTTCCTGCTAAATTCATCACAGATATGATAAAGGTGCTCAGCTAGTTAGTAATTGGTTTCTTTGTACCAAACTAACTCCTCAATGAACATAAAAACATTCCCACCTGATGTGTATCTATTTTCTCAGAATTGAGACACTCTTCCCTGAATGCAGTGGGGAGAAGGGACACTTTCTCTAGCCTGCTCCTCTAAACTACCCTGAAAACTAATTCTAAACACTTTTGAATCACATTGTTAGGTAGAATCACAGGTCCAGTGCAGAACCCTACTGCTTAATTAACCATTTTCTGGTTGACTCAGCTTTCTGTTGCTGTGCTAAAATGCTTATGACAGATAGCTTTCAAAGGAGAAAAGGTGTACTTTAATTTATGGTGTAAGATTTTTAGCTCGATGGGTCATCTGATCCCTTGCTCTGGGCCTGTGATAAAGGAGTGAATCACAGTGGTGGGAGGGTTCGGTAGAGGAGGGGGGAAGCAAGGAGGAGCGAAAAGTTAGAAAAGTTAGGGTCTGTGATGATGGCTGGTTTTAACGTCAGCTTGTGACAGATTAGAAGCACGTGAGTCAAGGCCCTCAACTGAAGAATTGTCCTGATTGCCTTAGGTGATGTGGGGAGACCCACTGAAATATGAGTGGTACCTTCTGGTAGCACCCCATATTTAAAAGGACATGGCCTTCCTTCTCTGCTGAGTGAACTAATCCTGTTGCAGAAATTTCTGATTCACTTGCTGACACCCAAGTCACTGTGTCCAAGCTTCTGTCCTTGACTGAGGATCAGCGGCTCTTGAGGAACCCTCCAGGTTTTCACTGCCAGATTGGGACTGTTGAGGCACTGAGCCTCGTGGACTGAGCAACTACCTCGTTCTTGGCTCTTCAATATGAGAAAGCCAACGTGGGACTACTCCAGCTGTTGAGGCCTCAAGGACCAAGCAGCTACTGGGCTTTCAGTCTCTCAGGCCTGAGTCAGGCTATTACAATTTCAAAGTAAGATGATGAATAAATTACATATGTGAATATCTCTCTCTCTCTCTCTCTCTCTCTCTCTCTCTCTCTCTCTCCAGTTCCAGGGGAATCTGTAATGTAATGCGTGCATTGCAGGACATGGGTGCACAAACTTACATGCAGACAGTACATCCATACACATACAAAATAAATAAAAATTTAAAAATATATTTAAAAGAGAGTGGGAAACCTAATCTCCTGTGCTATTCAGAGGTGGGGCCTTTGGGGGACCAGTAGTGTTGCATGAGGTCAGCAGAGCAGAGGCCCAGTGAATGAATACTGCTGGCATCATCAGAAGAGGAAGGAAGACCAGAAGATGCACACATAGGCAGCCATGCATGCTGCTGCCCATTGCCAGGTCATCATGTGGTGTGCTTCACTGTCTCAACACACCTGCAGAAAGAAAGCCAATATCAGATATGGTCCCCACCCTGGAGTTTCAGAATCATGAAGCAAAATAAACTTTTCTTCATAACTTATTCAATGTCAGGTAATCTTTTATTACGAAAAAACAGACTAACCCCACAGAAAGTTTGCCTTAATAAGGGGTTTACAGAGAAATTTGCATCCTAGCCTTGAGTGGTGGTACACGCCTTTAATCCTAGCACTCGGGAGGCAGAAGTGGGCTGATCTCTGTGAGTTCAAGGCCAGCCTGGTCTACATAGTGAGTTCCAGGCCAGCTGGGACTACGGGAGACCCTGTCCCAAAAAGACAAAGAAAAAAAAAAAAAAGAAATTTGTATTCTAGAGAAAAATGCTATAATGGGCAATTAGACTGTGTCCCAAACTCCAAGAGTGTCAAGAGCTTTAACACGTTTTCTGTAACGACGAAGTTGTTCCGCAGTCCTTCGTTCCCCTGAGATCCTTTCCAGGTCTGTCCCGTGCATTTTCTTGGTTCTCAAGCAAGAGAAGGCCCCTTATATTCCAGGAGAAGAAGTGCCTAGTGATGCTGCTTACCCATGCTGGATATGACTGTGGTCATGTCATATAAAATATACATAAATCCTGGGCTCCTGTTCCTGGCACTGAATGTCTAACACCCACTGAATTTCCTAATCAAAAGGAACATGTTTGGGTACCTGTTAGAAATCCCTTGTGGAAAATTAACAAGACAAGGGCAAAGGACTTAAAGCTTTTTAAGAGGGTCAAACAATGGGAAGAAACGTATTTGGGGAAACTACATGAGGGCCGAGTTGATAAGATTGTTTTTGTTTGGAATTTTTTTTGGTGCTATCTCCTCTTTTGTGTGAAGTTGTTGGCCTGTTCTTGTATGATGGGTAAAGATAGGGAGCATCTTACCCTGGGGAACTTATCACCTGATTTGATGCAGATCTGGGATGGGAGGGAGCACATTCTGTCTGCTGCTTTTCAGTGTTATCTTTACATCAAAGGAACGTGTTTTGAATGGCATGTCCTGAACCCTTTCTGGTTACAGAATATCATTACGTTCCTGGTTTGAAATCCTTGTGGAAAGCTGAGGAGGAGACATCACAGAAAGTGGGGTTCCACACTCTTAACGGACTGGGCTCTTAATCTCTCCAGAGGATATATGGTTGATAAAGATTGGCTGTTGACAACTTTCCCAAGTAGCTGTCATGTGGAGAAGTGAAATGAAGGACTGATGACATCCCTCTACCCGATCGGTCCTCAATCAAAAGCCCTAGTGAAGTACTTTGGTTAATAAATGGAATCCATTGTAGGACAAGGCTGCTACTTTGTAGAGAGGTTCATTATATTCACCAGTAGGAAAAAGAGGCTGGGAGCAATTAGCAATACACCAAGCGCTGAAAAGCATGTAAAGATCAGACACTAGGTCACAAATATAATCCTTGATTAAGGGTATTTATGGGGGTGGGGGGAAGAAGTGGTCTAAAAACATGAATGAAGATGATTAGGGGTAATCTGTTTCAAACTCCATGGCTCATTATGAGACCTATATTCAGAAAATGGCTACTTTAGCACGGTCTGATGGTGGAGCTTTCTGCCCTGGGACATAAAATATTGCCTGTGAACAGGCCAAATGAAGAGTTGCTGGTTTTAAGTGCTCTGCAAAGATAAAAGGAGCCTTCTTCAGCTTCCTAAAAAGCACTTCCTCACGTGTTACCATCATGGTCCACATAGCAGAGGTATTAGCTATAGCAAATCTGAAGGTGGTGCACTGTAGAGCCACTGACCTTGGAAACTGGAGATAAACCAAGAAAATAAGAACAAGTGAAACCAGATTATTCACAGTTTCCCTGGATTTCAGAGTTAGGGAAACCAAGTTAAGCTGCTTATAAAAAGTGTGTTTACAACAAAATTAGCTAAAACTGCCCGAGATCCTGGGAAAAGACAGTGGTGTATCCGTTAAGCACATCTGCTTTGTCACTAGCAAGACACGGAAGGGAACAGTGAGGGAACGTGGCTTGCCTCTTCTTCTTGGCTGTTTCAGAATTTCTCCTTAACAAACAAGCCAAACCCACTGATTAGAAGTTAGAAATGATAGATCCAATTTTACATGAGAAGCACAAAAAACCTTTCCTTCATGGCCACTGCTCAGGAGTTGAGGACCAGCTCACGTCGCATTCAAGGGCTCTGTGACTCCTGGTTTCCTCATTAAACAAGTGCCTGGGACTCACCAGAATCTCTAGAGTAGTCGGGGATTCAGATGATTTCAGTGAGCAATAAAAACTATCTTCTAGATTACCACTTCTCAAAATTTGCATGTGTTACCTATAGGGCTTGTTACATGTATCTCTGGGTCCTGTCCTCAGTTTCTGATGCAGGAGACTAGGGTTAGGTTCCCAGAGATTTCATTCCTGCTGCTCTAAGAACCACACTTTAAGAACAAGATGATACGCAGGGCATGGAGGTGCACGTCTTTAATCCCAGCATTCTAGAGGCGGAGGCAGACAAATCTCTGTGAGTTCAAGGCCAGCTTGGTCTACAGAGTGAGTTCCAGGACAGCTGGGGCTAGAGGGAGACCCTGTCTCAAAAAGACAAACAAACAAACAAACAAACCATATGTCCCATTTTTCAGGTCTGTAAATGGACTTCTTTGGGAACTCTAAGATTTTGAAGACTGACATCTCATGTCTAGCATGTACCTAGTTCTTTGATATTTTATTTGAGTAGATGGCAAAGAAATGGACACCATTTCTCCCTTTTATGCACAGAGATTCATTACTTTGTGACTTTACCACTTTCCCCAGCAAATTTTTGAGTCTGTTTTTCTGTTACTTTCAATCTAAGCTCTTGAGGTTGGCATTTTTAGAATGTGGCAGAAGGGACTTTATATAAGTTTGGTGAAGCACAAACACACACACACACACACACACACACACACAATTGCCTGTATTCTGAGTTGGAATTTTTAAATTTATTGTAGCATTACAACCAGTCTTACCTATTTATCATATCACCACTGTCAGGAATGTGCACAAACACTTGGTGGGTTGCAAGGATAAGATGCAAGGAATATTCTGGGGTTAGACAAAAGCTAACCGTTGGTCCAAAAGGTCAGATGAAAATGGGATTGAAGATTTTGTTGGCAGTCGTACATATCTGCATTGGCAAGAAAGGCAGAAATAGTGATATGGTGACCCCAGGGTGAACCGAGGACAAATCAGTGCCCTGTGAGTCTGAAGAAGCCGTGTGTCCCCTACAGATTAGTAATAAGACCTGCTAACCAGAAAGGTGTGTGGCTGAGATGGAGAGAGGAGAGACAGAGCATGAGAAGACAGTTCTTTAAAAGTGTGCTTTAAAAGCAGTAAGGCCAGCCTGCCCAGAGAAGCCAGCTTGGGGGCCTGGGCTTTCCTTCTCTTAACTGTCATTCTACAGGATTGTTTCTCCCTCTCACTTCTCCAACAGTGTGGGAGGGATGCTCCCTCAGAGTGGAGCTTCCTGTACCCTCTAGCATTTCCTCCCTGCTGCCCTCAGGCTCTGATGCTGGCAGGAAAAGGCTGTCTGTGCCTTCATTTCCCTTGGAGTTGTGAGAATTCAGTGCATTTTGCTGATCCGGGTGTTGAGAGACCTTCTGGGCTTCATGTTCTTCCTTCTCAGTTGATTTGTTGCTTATGGGAAACTGCTTTAACAATTGTAGGGCGTTTAAGTCTTCAGATTTCCTATGGTACTCTTGAAGGTTGCAATAACGCTCGTAGAGTTGTTGCTCCTCGACACGAGGCTTCTCCTTACTGAAGGCAACCTGGTAACATCTTTCTACTTCCCTGAACTCAGTAAGATCAAAGTATGAGTTCAGAGCACTTTGCTTCCTCCCAAGAGCTTTGCTCATATAGTTCATAGTCAGTTTCCTCAGTTCAGTCATCTCCCTGCTCTCGCCGGCTTCGGCTTCTGTGCTCTGCATTTGCTCGACTTTTGTCCTGTAGCAGCACATGAGCTGGAAGGAGACATGACTATTGTGTTCTGTGGATCCCAGTGCCCTGAGACAGAGCTCGATAGCTTTGTCTAAGTTGCCCTTCTTTCGGTAAAACTGCGCTGCCTTTTGAAGAACATCTGTTTGACCTGGAGCCTTTACCAGGGCATCTTCAATTAATTGCTCTCCTTTCGCTTCTTCTTTCATCTTCTGTAGTTTCAGGGCCAGGAGGACTTGGGCATACTGGTTCTTAGAATCCAACTCCATGGCCTGCTCCAGAGCATCAACAGGGAATAGCTTCTGGGGTCTTTCATCCAGACGGTACATGGCAATTGCCAGCCCAGAAGAGAACTCTGGGCTGTCGGGTTTCCCTTCCAGAGCCTTCTTGAAACACATCTTAGCCTTTCCATTCCTTCCACACTTTAGGTGTGTCCATCCTTCCTCACAGTCAAGTTCAGGACACTCCATGGTGTAAGGATTGGAAAACTTCTTACAGATCTGCATCACCTTCTTAACATAATTCTCAGCTATTTTGTGTTCCCCCATGTGATAGTAGACCCAAGCATAGTTTCCCAAGGTGACCAGACTCCTAATTTCTGCTTGGTCATTTTGCTTTGACCACAGTAAGTCTTCGGCTTGCTTTAAGCATTCCAAGGCTGCCTCGTTTTCACCATCCATGTGTTTTATGTAGGCTAGCATATTGTACATCGTAGCTTTGAACTCAGTGTTTAAAATTTCAATCTGGTTCCGTACTCTGTCTTCAATATCACTTGAGATACTTTCTTCCTTGAATAAGTTCCAAGTAAAATGGCACTTCAGCTGTAGAAGGCTATCTTCCAGGGAATTTCTGGCAACTTCACTGTGGAAAAAATACACATGGGTCACTATGATGAGTACCTCTGCCTTCTATGGTCCCTATGATGGTGAATTGTATATGTTAACTTGACGAAGGCCCAGGATATTTCAAAATGAACTACTTTCATAGAGATGCTGGACTCAAACTGCAGTATAAACGAACCATAGGCTCTAGGGTGAGTTCACTGTTGTAGTGATGATTTCCAAGTGCTGATTTCTCAGCCCTGAAGCACCCATTCAACACTTAGGCATTGTTTATGTCCACATCCTTCTACCCCTTCCCCCGCCATTCCTTTCTAGTTTACGCTGATCATTTTATGTGTGTAAACACATAAAATGCAGGGGACATTTTATACATTCAAGGAAGGGGAAACGAGGTGAACATCTGATCCATACGTCAGCAGCTCTCCTATGTTAGTGTGTATAAAGAATCTGTGGTCTTTTCTAAACAGTTTTTCCCTCACCTGAGTCTTATATCTATGCATTCAAGTTTTTTTTTTTTTTTTTTTTTTTGGTCCTGTTTGAGGCAGGGTCCTCCCTGTTGCCCTAGTTGTCTGGAACTCACTATGTAGACCAGGCTGGCCTTGAACTCACAGACATTCTTGCCTCCTTCCCAAGTGCTGGGATTACAGGTTGTATCACCACCACACCGTGGCTGCATTCAAGAGTTTAGACTGTGCAGTAATTTGCATTTTAATAGTCCGCAAATTGATTATTATTCAAGCAGTGCATGAGCACAGCATAATTTGAGAGTCTGTAAACACACGTTCCTGTTCTTAGTTTACAGGGTGGATGGTGTCGAACAGATCAGTAACATGACCCAGATACCATGTTTTCCAATCCTGACAAAACAATTTCAAGTTCAAGGTAGCATAATCATGACCTGGAGTTTTGCAGTACTGATGATCCGAACACGGTTGCTAAGGAGAACCATGAAACAAAAATCCACAAGTTCTAGGTTAGTCTTTTTAAACATAGGAAAGTAAAGTGGAACCAGTACCCCAAGGACTTCTTTGGGCCCAACTTTCACAATCCAGGTTGTGCTGAAGAGGTTGAGCTCCTGCTTCTTCAAGGCTCTGGGGAGCCCTGTCCTTTCTACCTTCAGCTCTCACTTGTCCCCGTCCTTACTCTGCCCGACTATAAAGCAGAAAGAGTCTGTGATGGTTAAAAATCTCCATTGTCAACGTATGGGCTATCGAACCCCTACAGAAACACGGGTCTGGGTATGTCTATGAAGGTGTATGCAGAAAGGTTTAATTGAGTAGGGAAACCCACCATAACTGTGGGTGGCATCATCTCATGGGCTCAGACTAAATGAAAAGAGAGAAAGCAAGCTCTCTCCGCTTCCTTCCTGTGGACGGGCTGTGACCAGCTCATGCTTTTCCCGCCAAGACTTCTCTGCCAAGACTGGACCCTCAAACTGAACTAAGATAACCCCTTTCTTCTTAAATAGTTTTTGCCAGGCAATAAGGTAGTTGCTCTTACCAATAATAAGAAAAGTAACAATACAGAGACACGGACATAATAAATATACAAACTGGTGGGGTAGGTTGTGAGTTGGACAAATGGATAATCTCTAAATACACAGAATGAGCACAGTCAAAGAAAGCTGTATGTGAAGTCAGTGAGCATCTGCAGGAGGCTCAGACCCATGGAGTGCTAGGAGTTTTCCCAGGTAGTATTTTTCCTTTTGTAATTTTTAACACTGCCAGGGAAGAGCAGCCCAACATAGCTGTGTGTCCACAGAACACCTTAATGTAGACATCAGGCCAGTGTAGTCCACAAGGTCCCCCTCAGATCAGCTTGGGTTGGCAGCTTTAGACCTAGCCAAACACAAAACATGGAAAAAGCTCTGGTGCAGACACGGTCTTGGCTTTCTGGTCAATTGCACTTAGGCAGAAACAACTAAGGCCAACCTTGTCATAGCTCATTAAACAGGAAAGGGCAGCCTCAAGTACTTGGCAATGAATGCTTCTCATTCATTCCATCTCCAACTGTGATTTTGATGAATATTTTGCAGCCCTTGGGGCTGAGGGTAGGGCAGCAGCCTCTGTTTCTTCTGCCCTTGAGTGGTCCTCAGCATCACCCTGAGCCATCAGTCCCTCAATCTCTCCTCTATAGATATTTCATAGGAAGGGAATCTTTTTCTCTTAGTTCTCCCTGGGGCTCTACCAATGGCTGACCTTTTAAACACACCTTAAGAGTAAATACACCTTTTAAGCAGGTGTATTTACTTTTAAGAAACAAAACTTACTGAGATTATACTTTGCTTTCCATAAAATGCACATATTTTAAGGTTATAATTTCATTACTCTAGACAATTGTTTGTAGCCACATACCCACACAGACTCCTTAGACACTTTCTGCCATCCCAAAATATTCTGGTGTGCCTTCCCACCCTATCCTTACTGTCTCCAGGCAACCACTGCTCTGCTTCACCTCACTAGAAATTAGGCTGGTATTAGATCAGATGTTATATTTTTGTTGGAAATTATTTTCTGTGCTTACCAGCATTTATTAATCAACAAATGTGAATTTTAAGGCTTGAGACTGGTTTTTTATAGAAAATTTTTCAAAAACTGTCAGGCATTAAGAATTATTTCTTCCCTTTCAACCTTGAAGCTCTTAAATGTTTCAGCTCTACATAAGCTGGGTTTGCAAGGCTGATTCTGTCTTTCATATCATCAGCCGAAGAGTGAGCTTCCTTTGAAACACACACACACACACACACACACACACACACACACACACACACACACTCGGGTTTGGTAAATTTAATAACATAAGGAGAAGCTCGTTAAAAGCAATTGTATTAGTTCGTAGCTTAAATCAAACCTTGTACCTGAGTGGATCTATCCCTGTCTGGTCAGCCTCTCTCTTAGTCCAGGTAGGAGCACCACCCAGTGGACAGTTTTAGAAATTTTCCGAGCCTGAGCATACAGATGAGATAGAAGTTACAGAAATGAGAATCAAAGAATAGCCACTAAAGGTCAAGCTAACACAGGTGTAATGAGTCTATCAGCAACCAGACAACGCAGAAAGCACCCTGCAGGGAGAAGCTCAGCTCATAATTACCTGGAGAACCAAAGCGGTAACCGGTTCTGACTGACCTCATGGTGGTGATCTGCTTCTGGGATGCTCTGAAAAGCTGGAGACCAAGCTGAATTGTTCTTCAGAAATCCTCCCAATTTGCCTCAGGTAGCCACCCAAGGGACTATATAAGCGGCAGTGGAGGGAGGAGTGTGGCAGTCTGCCCGTTCGAGGAAATGTCTTAGAAGGGAAGAGGAAACTGGAAAGTGAAACTAACTTTAAATCCTCTAGAGAGGAAAAGGAAACTTAATGTAGAGACCTGCCATGGCCAACTGCAGCGCTGTTAAAGACTGACTAGGAGACTGCAGCCTGAGGGCGGAGACACTCCTGGGAGCCTGGCAGTGCATCTCATTAGGAATGAGCATTTTAAACAAAACCCACAGGAGACTTTGATGTAGGGGTTTCTGGGACCACATAATGTGAAGGAAAAGCTGCTTTAAAATATTTGGAATGAAACAATAATATTTCCACCTAAAACTTACTTGTGGGAAACAGTTTTCATCCCGAGTTTCATTCTTCATGTTCACGTTGCTAGCTCTGGAATCCTCTCATAGTATAATAACTGAACTTGTTTTATATTATACTAAAGTTAAGAAGTTTCTCCCCTACAAGGAACTATCCCTGTATAATTTAGCTCCTAGAAGTCTGTAATGATCATTCAATTTGCCCAGCTCTAAATGGAAATTTTTTATTTATTTATTTTTGTTTGTGTGTGTGAGTAATGCATGCATGTAGTTAAGTGCAATAGTGCCTTGAACCATCTCTCCAGCCCCTAAATTCAGTTTTAAAAAGATTTTATTTATTATTTTTGTTTTTTTTGTAGTTATATTTTTTTTGCCTGCATGCATGTAAATGATCCCATTGCCAACAATGCCTGTGGGGGTCAGCAGGGGGTGTTGGATCCCCTGGAACAGGAGTTAGGACAGTTGTTAGCTGTCATGTGGTTGCTGAGAATTGAACTCTGGTCCTCCTGCAAGAGCAGCCAATGTTCTTCACCACTGAGGCATCCTCCGCCCCTAAAATGGAAATATTATTGCTTAATGGATGGATGGCAGATGGATGAGTAATTCCAATTTTTTGCTTTGAATTGTGATTTGTTTTTGGTGTTTTGAGAAAAGGTCTCCCTGTAGCCCAAGCTGGCCTGGGAACCACTCTGTAGACCAGGCTGGCCTGGAACCCACAGTGATCTGCCTGCGTTGCCTCCCAAGTGCTGGGATTAAAGGTTGTGTGCACCACCAGCCCAGCAATTTGCTTTGAATTTTGAAAAAGATGATGTCACCATAGGGATTTGTAAAGATCTGGTGATATTTTCCAGTCATGATATAAATGTCTATAAGAACCAGAAAGTACAGTTTGCCTGGTTTGATGATGAAAGAATTGACAGTTAGGAATACAAAGCAGCATAAACCAAAAACTCTCGGGTAGAGAAACTAGCTTGATACACGGCATTTCTAATGAATCCCATATGATAATTGAAGTTCAGAGATTTTTACTGTAAACCAGGAAAGTAACATGACAGGTCTGGAGTTCTGATTGGTATTTTACTTAGCAACTTGCTGTTCCATTAATAGTAATGAGAAAGGTGTGACTACTGCCCGTAGGCCCAGTGATTTTGCCTTTGGACTCTGCTTTAGAGGGTTTCACTTATCATAGCTACAAAAAGCATATAATTTTCCAAGTGTTTGATTCTTTGAGAATTCAATGCCTAATTTTGGCCTAGTGAGACTTGAAACTCTAAAATATCGGCCCAAGGAGGACTTTTCTGCATCTTTTTCCTTTATTGCTTTGAACAATACGACATTGTATGTTGAGCATTTGTGCATGTGAAACTGCTGATTTTAGAGACAAAATGCTAGGAGTAAAGAAAAATCTGAGCAACAGAGGCAATTTAGTCAGGCAAAAGACACAGTAACTATACCAAGCCAAGCATTTCTTTTGTCAGAATACAAGAGACTCTATTTTATCTGGTGGGTATGGTGTACATGTGTGTGTGGTGTGTGGTGTGTGTGTTCCCCACAAGGTTAGAGGATGGTCTTTGGATGTGTGACATGTGTGTGGATCCCCTGCCACTAGAGTGAGTGGTGGTTGTGAGCTGCTCCACCCGAGTTCTGGGAAGTAAATTCATTCACGTTCTGCAAGAGCAGCAGGCACTGAGCCATGTCTCCCCATGGAGATTTTAACCTATTAAAGAACTATATTCTAGTACAGAAGAATGCATTCTCTACCTTCTTGCTTGTTTTATTCTAATTACTGGCTCAAAAAGTACTCTTGAATTAGCCCTGTATTTACAGTTGCATATAGTAGCTGGATAACCTTTTTCAACATTGAAACAACCATATTAAGAATTTTTCCCATTTACGGAAAATTATTGAAATCTTTTGTAGTAAAATAAAAATATCTTTTCAAAAAGAAGTTGTCAAAGGGCAAGGCTTGGGGGCTTAGAGATGGCTTAACAGTTAAGAGTGGCTAGATTGCTCTCCAGAGAACCTGGGTTTGGTTCCCAGCATCTACATGGTGGCTAACAGCTATCTACAACTCCCAGTTCCAGGGGATCCAATCCCTGACCTCCAAGGGCCTGCATGCATGCAGTGGGTAGCACTTACATACATGCAGGCAAAATACTTTATATCACAAAATAAAAGTAAATATTTTTTTTATAAAAGGGAAAGACGACTTTCTTAAAACTGATGGACAGGAACTTTGAAAAGCACATGTGTCTATGAGACCTCTGCTACCTCAGAATGTAGCCACTGCTTGGGCATTTTCTCAGCCCTCAGGAAGCTGTAACTCTTTCTTACATCACGTCATATACCCACTTCCATCTCCATTGAAGAGAAGATGAAGCACAGGGCACATGATGATACAATGGTGGGCACTTCCTTGATGTCATCAGTCTTGATAAAGAAGCCAGTCTCTTAAACATTAAACCATAAACACAATTTCAAGCACGTGACATTGCTTTGGAAATGGTTTGGGTAAATTAAAGAGGCCAACCAGTTGCCTGTCTTGGAAGGATAAATGAATTAACAAGATGTGTTAGCGTTTGTCTTTTTCAAGCAATTGTGAGAGGGACTAGTTCTTCCTTATCTCGAACTGTTTCTAAGCTAACTATTAGCGAGGAAAAACAACTATTCTTTTAAGGCTTCTTGATGTTCTACACACAAAATTACAGCATAAGGTTATGAACTAAAAGTAACTTCTAGAGAAACTTCCTAAGAGGAGACCAGGCCATTTTAGCATATGGGAAGTCCTTATAGCCAAAGCCAATGAAATTGGCATGTTGAAGAGTTAGTTATCAGCACTCCTATGTTCATAGTAACATTATTCAAAAGAGCCAAGGTACAGAACCACCAACCTAAGTATCCATCGGTGGATGAGTGGATAAACAATATGGTATGAATATACACACAGACAATTACACATACATGTGCCACCCAGCCTTTAGAAAGAGAAGATTCCGACATTTTCAGTGGCACTATGAATAGATCTGGAGGACATTATGGTAACTGAAAGAATGTGGGCACAGAGAAGAGTATCCGATGACTTTATTTCTACAAAGAATCTAAGAGGAGCTTGTGGAAGTAGTAAGCAGAATGGTCCTTACCAGAGTGTAATGCAATTAGTAGTTGGAGACATGCTGGGCACAAGGATATAAACACTTCTTTTCAGCTTTAATTGTTAAATCACCAAAAGAGGAAATGTAAGAGTTTTCACAAAAATATAAGTAATTAATATGCAAATATGGTTTAGTGATTATGAAAATGTAATATTTTTTATGTGCAGACAAATACATGCAATTATTTTTTGACAACTTAAAAAGCTAAAGAATTTAAAATAATTAATTAAAAAACAATCTGTTTTTCACGCTTATACATGTGGGCTTCCTCTGTGTCATGAGGTTCCTGCCCTCTCTGGTCACCAACTCCAAGGCTCTTAGTGTGGGAGCATGCCTGGCCTTTGCGCAGCCTGGGGCCCCAGGCAGGAACAGAGAGGGAGTAGATACTGCTTCAGTATCAGGGAGTGAACCTCACAGATCAAAGAGAGATCTGAGAGTTGGCATCAGAGAGCCAAAAAACTCATTTATTGGCAGAAGTTTTTAGAATCTTGTATAGTAGCTTTTGTGGGCTTGACAAGGATGGGGTGGGACAAAAGGGGCTCTATGTCGGCTCTTTTACAATGCCAACCTCTGTACCATTTGTCTTCTGAGATCAGACGTTTACGGTAGATATATCATTTGGTTCCTGAGACTAAGGTGTATGTGCTAGAAGCGAAAGGCTTAGGAATGCCTTCCTTAAGTGTCTTCTTTCACTGAACCTGCTTTCAACCTTCATTTCTATTATAGCATGTATCAGTTAGTACTCATTTTTATCATCCAAATTCCATTGTCCCATTTCAAATATACGTGTTACCTTGTGGGTCCACTTTTTGGATCATGAATATGCCTGCTTTGAATCTTCATATATTATTTAAACTTTATATTGAGCATATGTTTCTGCTTTCTTTAAATGAACACCTAGGAATGGAATTCCCAAGTCATATGGCTGATGGTTAACCACTTGAGAAGATGTCAACTAGTTTCCCAATGTGGCTGCATTACTTTAGTGCTAAGAATTGGGGAGGGGCTGGAGAGATGGTCCACTGGTTAAGAACACTGGCTGGTACTTGCAAAGGACCCAGGTTTAGTTTCTCAGACCCACATGGTAGCTGACCATCACCTGTCAATTCCACTTTAAGAGGAGCTGATGCCCTCTTCTGGCCTCTGGGCATTTCACATGGGTACACTTAACATATAATGCAGGCAATAACACTATACACATACAATTAAAAATTAAAATAGCTAGTGGTAGGGGCCCATGCCTTTAATTCCAGCACCGAGGAGTCAGAGGGCAGGTGGATCTCTGTGAGATCGAAGCCAGTTTGGTCTACACAGTAGTTCCAGGCCAGCTGGGGCTACAGAAGAAAACCCTATCTTAAAATAAATAAATAAATAAATAAATAAATAAATAATAAATATTATAATAAATGAATAAAAATTTAAAAAACAGAATTCTATATTATTGGGGTATTGTTTTTAGTTTTTTTAATGCTGATTTATTAGTAGATGAGTTACATAGAGAGAAAGATATAGTACAATAAAATGTAGTGTTAAGATCTTTCTGGTTGACCAAAGGTTAGGCTAAAACTTGAAACCAGACAGAATTAGACACAGTTCTGTCAATATCTTTGCTACTCAAGCTGTAACTATGGATCAGCAGCAGATATTTTTCCCTAACACCCTGGAACAACTGCAGAATGTTAAGCTCTACTCAGACCTGTGGAATCACAAACTACATCTTCACGAAATCCCCAGGTAACTGTATATACATGAAAGTAGGCTATACTGTTAAAGTTTGACAAACATTGGTATAATTAGAAGTCTAATTGTTCTATAGGTGGCAAATTAATGATCTAATGCTGGACTACACACAAAATTGTATGCCAATGTCATGGAATGTCAAAAGATATTCTGGGTATTCAAGGCCTTTCTTGGGCCAATCATTCCGCCCTCCTCCTATGTCACCTGTGTGGATAACCAGTCCGTACTCCCTTCTTGGAAGGCTGCANTATTTAGTTACAATGTATGTTGGAAATATGTTATTTCTTACAAGGGCTTCCAATTAAGAAAGTGCTTTGAGGTCTTGAGTCTCAGAAGAGACTTTGGATGTTGGACTTTTTTTTTTTTTTTGGTCTTTTTGAGGCAGGGTCTCCCTGTTGCCCTAGTTAGTCTGGAACTCACTATGTAGACCAGACTGGCCTTGAACTCACAGACATGTCTGCCTCAGCTTCCCAAGTGCTAGGATTAAAGGTGTATGCCACCACACCCGGCTGCATTCAAGAGTTTAGACTGTGCAGTAATTTGCATTTTAATAGTCCGCAAATTGATTATTATTCAAGCAGTGCATGAGCACAGCATAATTTGAGAGTCTGTAAACACACGTTCCTGTTCTTAGTTTACAGGGTGGATGGTGTCGAACAGATCAGTAACATGACCCAGATACCATGTTTTCCAATCCTGACAAAACAATTTCAAGTTCAAGGTAGCATAATCATGACCTGGAGTTTTGCAGTACTGAGTGATCCTGAACACGGTTGCTAAGGAGAACCATGAAACAAAAATCCACAAGTTCTAGGTTAGTCTTTTTAAACATAGGAAACTAAAGTGGAACCAGTACCCCAAGGACTTCTTTGGGCCCAACTTTCACAATCCAGGTTGTGCTGAAGAGGTTGAGCTCCTGCTTCTTCAAGGCTCTGGGGAGCCCTGTCCTTTCTACCTTCAGCTCTCACTTGTCCCCGTCCTTACTCTGCCCGACTATAAAGCAGAAAGAGTCTGTGATGGTTAAAAATCTCCATTGTCAACGTATGGGCTATCGAACCCCTACAGAAACACGGGTCTGGGTATGTCTATGAAGGTGTATGCAGAAAGGTTTAATTGAGTAGGGAAAACCCACCATAACTGTGGGTGGCATCATCTCATGGGCTCAGACTAAATGAAAAGGAGAAAGCAAGCTCTCTCCGCTTCCTTCCTGTGGACGGGCTGTGACCAGCTCATGCTTTTCCCGCCAAGACTTCTCTGCCAAGACTGGACCCTCAAACTGAACTAAGATAACCCCTTTCTTCTTAAATAGTTTTTGCCAGGCAATAAGGTAGTTGCTTCTTACCATAATAAGAAAAGTAACTAATACAGAGACACGGACATAATAAATATACAAACTGGTGGGGTAGGTTGTGAGTTGGACAAATGGATAATCTCTAAATACACAGAATGAGCACAGTCAAAGAAGCTGTATGTGAAGTCAGTGAGCATCTGCAGGAGGCTCAGACCCATGGAGTGCTAGGAGTTTTCCCAGGTAGTATTTTTCCTTTTGTAATTTTTAACACTGCCAGGGAAGAGCAGCCCAACATAGCTGTGTGTCCACAGAACACCTTAATGTAGACATCAGGCCAGTGTAGTCCACAAGGTCCCCCTCAGATCAGCTTGGGTTGGCAGCTTTAGACCTAGCCAAACACAAAACATGGAAAAAGCTCTGGTGCAGGCACGGTCTTGGCTTTCTGGTCAATTGCACTTAGGCAGAAACAACTAAGGCCAACCTTGTCATAGCTCATTAAACAGGAAAGGGCAGCCTCAAGTACTTGGCAATGAATGCTTCTCATTCATTCCATCTCCAACTGTGATTTTGATGAATATTTTGCAGCCCTTGGGGCTGAGGGTAGGGCAGCAGCCTCTGTTTCTTCTGCCCTTGAGTGGTCCTCAGCATCACCCTGAGCCATCAGTCCCTCAATCTCTCCTCTATAGATATTTCATAGGAAGGGAATCTTTTTCTCTTAGTTCTCCCTGGGGCTCTACCAATGGCTGACCTTTTAAACACACCTTAAGAGTAAATACACCTTTTAAGCAGGTGTATTTACTTTTAAGAAACAAAACTTACTGAGATTATACTTTGCTTTCCATAAAATGCACATATTTTAAGGTTATAATTTCATTACTCTAGACAATTATTTGTAGCCACATACCCACACAGACTCCTTAGACACTTTCTGCCACCCCAAAATATTCTGGCGTGCCTTCCCACCCTATCCTTACTGTCTCCAGGCAACCACTGCTCTGCTTCACCTCACTAGAAATTAGGCTGGTATTAGATCAGATGTTATATTTTTGTTGGAAATTATTTCCTGCTGCTTACCAGCATTTATTAATCAACAAATGTGAATTTTAAGCTTTGAGACTTGTTTTTATATAAAAAGTTTTTCAAAAACTGTCAGGCCTTAAGAATTATTTCTTCCCTTTCAACCTTGAAGCTCTTAAATGTTTCAGCTCTACATAAGCTGGGTTTGCAAGGCTGATTCTGTCTTTCATATCATCAGCCGAAGAGTGAGCTTCCTTTAGAAACACACACACACACACACACACACACACACACACACACACACACACTCCTGGTTTGGTAAATTTTAATAACATAACGGAGAAGCTCGTTAAAAGCAATTGTATTAGTTCTAGCTTTAAATCAAACCTTGTACCTGAGTGGATCTATCCCTGTCTGGTCAGCCTCTCTCTTAGTCCAGGTAGGAGCACCACCCAGTGGACAGTTTTAGAAATTTTCCGAGCCTGAGCATACAGATGAGATAGAAGTTACAGAAATGAGAATCAAAGAATAGCCACTAAAGGTCAAGCTAACACAGGTGTAATGAGTCTATCAGCAACCAGACAACGCAGAAAGCACCCTGCAGGGAGAAGCTCAGCTCATAATTTATCCTGGAGAACCAAAGCGGTAACCGGTTCTGACTGACCTCATGGTGGTGATCTGCTTCTGGGATGCTCTGAAAAGCTGGAGACCAAGCTGAATTGTTCTTCAGAAATCCTCCCAATTTGCCTCAGGTAGCCACCCAAGGGACTATATAAGCGGCAGTGGAGGGAGGAGTGTGGCAGTCTCCCAGTTTCTGAGGAAATGTCTTTATGAAAGGGAAGAGGAAACTGGAAAGTGAAACTAACTTTAAATCCTCTAGAGAGGAAAAGGAAACTTAATGTAGAGACCTGCCATGGCCAACTGCAGCGCTGTTAAAGACTGACTAGGAGACTGCAGCCTGAGGGCGGAGACACTCCTGGGAGCCTGGCAGTGCATCTCATTAGGAAAGAGCATTTTAAACAAAACCCACAGGAGACTTTGATGTAGGGGTTTCTGGGACCACATAATGTGAAGGAAAAGCTGCTTTAAAATATTTGGAATGAAACAATAATATTTCCACCTAAAACTTACTTGTGGGAAACAGTTTTCATCCCGAGTTTCATTCTTCATGTTCACGTTGCTAGCTCTGGAATCCTCTCATAGTATAATAACTGAACTTGTTTTATATTATACTAAAGTTAAGAAGTTTCTCCCCTACAAGGAACTATCCCTGTATAATTTAGCTCCTAGAAGTCTGTAATGATCATTCAATTTGCCCAGCTCTAAATGGAAATTTTTTATTTATTTATTTTTGTTTGTGTGTGTGAGTATATTGCATGCATGTATTTAAGTGCAATAAGTGCTCTTAACCATCTCTCCAGCCCCTAAATTCAGGTTTTAAAAAGTATTTTATTTATTATTCTTGTTTTCTGTGTGTGAGTATATTGCCTGCATGCATGTAAATGGATCCATGCCACACAATGCCTGTGGGGGTCAGCAGGGGGTGTTGGATCCCCTGGAACAGGAGTTAGGACAGTTGTTAGCTGTCATGTGGTGCTGAGAATTGAACTCTGGTCCTCTGCAAGAGCAGCCAATGTTCTTCACCACTGAGGCATCTCTCCAGCCCCTAAAATGGAAATATTATTGCTTAATGGATGGATGGGCAGATGGATGATTAATTCAAATATTTTTGCTTTGAATTGTGATTTGTTTTTGGTGTTTTTGAGAAAAGGTCTCCCTGTAGCCCCAGCTGGCCTGGAACTCACTCTGTAGACCAGGCTGGCCTGGAACTCACAGTGATCTGCCTGCGTCTGCCTCCCAAGTGCTGGGATTAAAGGTGTGTGCCACCACGCCCAGCAATTTGCTTTGAATTTTGAAAAAGATGATGTCACCATAGGGATTTATAAAGATCTGGTGATATTTTCCAGTCATGATATAAATGTCTATAAGAACCAGAAAGTACAGTTTGCCTGGTTTGATGATGAAAGAATTGACAGTTAGGAATACAAAGCAGCATAAACCAAAAACTCTCGGGTAGAGAAACTAGCTTGATACACGGCATTTCTAATGAATCCCATATGATAATTGAAGTTCAGAGATTTTTACTGTAAACCAGGAAAGTAACATGACAGGTCTGGAGTTCTGATTGGTATTTTACTTAGCAACTTGCTGTTCCATTAATAGTAATGAGAAAGGTGTGACTACTGCCCGTAGGCCCAGTGATTTTGCCTTTGGACTCTGCTTTAGAGGGTTTCACTTATCATAGCTACAAAAAGCATATAATTTTCCAAGTGTTTGATTCTTTGAGAATTCAATGCCTAATTTTGGCCTAGTGAGACTTGAAACTCTAAAATATCGGCCCAAGGAGGACATTTCTGCATCTTTTTCCTTTATTGCTTTGAACAATACGACATTGTATGTTGAGCATTTGTGCATTGTGAACATGCTGATTTTAGAGACAAAATGCCTAGGAGTAAAGAGAAGATCTGAGCAACAGAGGCAATTTAGTCAGGCAAAAGACACAGTAACTATACCAAGCCAAGCATTTCTTTTGTCAGAATACAAGAGACTCTATTTTATCTGTGTGTATGTGTACATGTGTGTGTGTGTGTGTGTGTGTGTCCCCACAGAGTTAGAGGATGGTCTTTGGATGTGTGACATGTGTGTGGATCCCCTGCCACTAGAGTGAGTGGTGGTTGTGAGCTGCTCCACCCGAGTTCTGGGAACTAAATTCATTCACGTTCTGCAAGAGCAGCAGGCACTGAGCCATGTCTCCCCATGGAGATTTTAACCTATTAAAGAACTATATTCTAGTACAGAAGAATGCATTCTCTACCTTCTTGCTTGTTTTATTCTAATTACTGGCTCAAAAAGTACTCTTGAATTAACCCTGTATTTACAGTTGCATATAGTAGCTGGATAACCTTTTTCAACATTGAAACAACCATATTAAGAATTTTTCCCATTTACGGAAAATTATTGAAATCTTTTGTAGTAAAATAAAAATATCTTTTCAAAAAGAATTTGTCAAAGGGCAAGGCTTGGGGGCTTAGAGATGGCTTAACAGTTAAGAGTGCTAGATGCTCTTCCAGAGAACCTGGGTTTGGTTCCCAGCATCTACATGGTGGCTAACAGCTATCTACAACTCCAGTTCCAGGGGATCCAATGCCTTCTGACCTCCACAGGCCATGCATGCATGGGTGCACTTACATACATGCAGGCAAAATACTTATCCACAGAAAATAAAAGTAAATATTTTTTTTATAAAAGGGAAAGACTGACTTTCTTAAAACTGATGGACAGGAACTTTGAAAAGCACATGTGTCTATGAGACCTCTGCTACCTCAGAATGTAGCCACTGCTTGGGCATTTTCTCAGCCCTCAGGAAGCTGTAACTCTTTCTTACATCACGTCATATACCCACTTCCATCTCCATTGAAGAGAAGATGAAGCACAGGGCACATGATGATACAATGGTGGGCACTTCCTTGATGTCATCAGTCTTGATAAAGAAGCCAGTCTCTTAAACATTAAACCATAAACACAATTTCAAGCACGTGACATTGCTTTGGAAATGGTTTGGGTAAATTAAAGAGGCCAACCAGTTGCCTGTCTTGGAAGGATAAATGAATTAACAAGATGTGTTAGCGTTTGTCTTTTTCAAGCAATTGTGAGAGGGACTAGTTCTTCCTTATCTCGAACTGTTTCTAAGCTAACTATTAGCGAGGAAAAACAACTATTCTTTTAAGGCTTCTTGATGTTCTACACACAAAATTACACATAAGGTTATGAACTAAAAGTAACTTCTAGAGAAACTTCCTAAGAGGAGACCAGGCCATTTTAGCATATGGGAAGTCCTTATAGCCAAAGCCAATGAAATTGGCATGTTGAAGAGTTAGTTATCAGCACTCCTATGTTCATAGTAACATTATTCAAAAGAGCCAAGGTACAGAACCACCAACCTAAGTATCCATCGGTGGATGAGTGGATAAACAATATGGTATGAATATACACACAGACACATGTACACATACATGTGCCACCCAGCCTTTAGAAAGAGAAGATTCCGACATTTTCAGTGGCACTATGAATAGATCTGGAGGACATTATGGTAACTGAAAGAATGTGGGCACAGAGAAGAGTATCCGATGACTTTATTTCTACAAAGAATCTAAGAGGAGCTTGTGGAAGTAGTAAGCAGAATGGTCCTTACCAGAGTGTAATGCAATTAGTAGTTGGAGACATGCTGGGCAAAGGATATAAACTTTCAGTTTTATCTTTAAAATCACCAAAAGAGGAAATGTAAGAGTTTTCACAAAAATATAAGTAATTAATATGCAAATATGGTTTAGTGATTATGAAAATGTAATATTTTTATGTGCAAGACAAATACATGCAAATTTTATTTTGACAACTTAAAAAGCTAAAGAATTTAAAATAATTAATAAAAAACAATCTGTTTTCAAGCTTATACATGTGGGCTTCCTCTGTGTCATGAGGTTCCTGCCCTCTCTGGTCACCAACTCCAAGGCTCTTAGTGTGGGAGCATGCCTGGCCTTTGCGCAGCCTGGGGCCCCAGGCAGGAACAGAGAGGGAGTAGATACTGCTTCAGTATCAGGGAGTGAACCTCACAGATCAAAGAGAGATCTGAGAGTTGGCATCAGAGAGCCAAAAAACTCATTTATTGCAGAAGTTTTAGAATCTTGTATAGTAGCTTTTGTGGGCTCTTGACAAGGATGGGGGTGGGACAAAAGGGGTCTATGGGCTCTTTTACAATGGCCAACCTCTGTACCATTTGTCTTCTGAGATCAGACGTTTACGGTAGATATATCATTTGGTTCCTGAGACTAAGGTGTGTGTGCTTTAGAAGCGAAAGGCTTAGGAATGCCTTCCTTAAGTGGCTTCTTTCACTGAACCTGCTTTCAACCTTCATTTCTATTATAGCATGTATCAGTTAGTACTCATTTTTATCATCCAAATTCCATTGTCCCATTTCAAATATACGTGTTACCTTGTGGGTCCACTTTTTGGATCATGAATATGCTGCTTTGAATCTTCATATATTATTTAAACTTTATATTGAGCATATGTTTCTGCTTTCTTTAAATGAACACCTAGGAATGGAATTCCCAAGTCATATGGCTGATGGTTAACCACTTGAGAAGATGTCAACTAGTTTCCCAATGTGGCTGCATTACTTTATGCTAAGAATTGGGGAGGGGGCTGGAGAGATGGTCCACTGGTTAAGAACATTGGCTGTACTTGCAAAGGACCCAGGTTTAGTTCTCAGGACCCACATGGTAGCTGACCATCACCTGTAATTCCACTTTAAGAGGAGCTGATGCCCTCTTCTGGCCTCTGTGGGCATTGCACTAATGGGTACACTTAAATATATGCAGGCAATACACTCATACACATACAATTAAAATTAAAATAAGCTAGGTGTAGTGGCACATGCCTTTAATTCCAGCACCGAGGAGTCAGAGGCAGGTGGATCTCTGTGAGATCGAAGCCAGTTTGGTCTACACAGTAGTTCCAGGCCAGCTGGGGCTACAGAAAAACCCTATCTTAAAATAAATAAATAAATAAATAAATAAATAAATAAATAAATAAATATTATAAATAAATGAATAAAAATTTAAAAACAGAATTCTAATTATTGGGGTATTGTTTTTAGTTTTTTTTAATGCTGATTTATTAGTAGATGAGTTACATAGAGAGAAAGATATAGTACAATAAAATGTAGTGTTAAGATCTTTCTGGTTGACCAAAGGTTAGGCTAAAACTTGAAACCAGACAGAATTAGACACAGTTCTGTCAATATCTTTGCTACTCAAGCTGTAACTATGGATCAGCAGCAGATATTTTTCCCTAACACCCTGGAACAACTGCAGAATGTTAAGCTCTACTCAGACCTGTGGAATCACAAACTACATCTTCACGAAATCCCCAGGTAACTGTATATACATGAAAGTAGGCTATACTGTTAAAGTTTGACAAACATTGGTATAATTAGAAGTCTAATTGTTCTATAGGTGGCAAATTAATGATCTAATGCTGGACTACACACAAAATTGTATGCCAATGTCATGGAATGTCAAAAGATATTCTGGGTATTCAAGGCCTTTCTTGGGCCAATCATTCCGCACTCCTCCTATGTCACCTGTGTGGATAACCAGTCCGTACTCCCTTCTTGGAAGGTCTGCAAAGTCTCTGCTTCAGCTGCTTTGTGGTCTTATGGCATCTTTAGAATATATCAGGGGAAACTAATTAACTTGAACTGGTCGAGGCAAATTTTTCCTTGGAACTTTAAGTAATATGAGAATAAGTCTGGGAAGTCTTTGTTAAGATATTATGACAAGAGATAGGGTACTCTGAGAGGTCTATATTCTATTCAGTGCACAGATATTCACTCATCTTGAAGGAAGGAGAGGCAGATGGAGAGAGGAAAAGAGGGAGAGGGGTAGGAAGAAGGGCTGGCATTCTGAAGGGCCAGAGTATGTAAAGCATTCAGCCATATGAATTTTACATTTTGGATATTTTATCTTTAATTAATATAGCTGATATTTCTTATGGGAATATACACACAGAGTTAACAGATTGGCAAAAATTGAAAATAGAGGGCATTCAGGATTGGTGAGGATGCTGGGAATGGAATATATATATATATATATATATATATATATATATATATNGTGGTCTACAGGGAGACCTGTTTCAAAAAGACTATATATATATAATATAATATATTATATATATTACCATTCACAGCATCCTCACCATCTGAATGCCTCTATTTTCAATTTTGCCAATCTGTTAACTCTGTGGTAGATTCCCATAAGAAATACTCAGTTATATTAATTAAAGATAAAATATCCAAAATGTAAAATTCATATTGGCTGAATGCTTTACATACTCTGGCCCTTCAGAATGCCAGCCCTTTCTTCCTACCCCTCTCCTCTTTTCCCTCCCATTCGCCTCTCCTTCCTTCAAGATGAGTGAATATCTGTGCACTGAATAGAATATAGACCTCTCAGAGTACCCTATCTCTTGTCATAATATCTTAACAAAGACTTCCCAGACTTATTCTCATATTACTTAAAGTTCCAAGGAAAAATTTGCCTCGACCAGTTCAAGTTAATTAGTTTCCCCTGATATATTCTAAAGATGCCATAAGACCACAAAGCAGCTGAAGCAGAGACTTTGCAGACCTTCCAAGAAGGGAGTACGGACTGGTTATCCACACAGGTGACATAGGAGGAGAGCGGAATGATTGGCCCAAGAAAGGCCTTGAATACCCAGAATATCTTTTGACATTCCATGACATTGGCATACAATTTTGTGTGTAGTCCAGCATTAGATCATTAATTTGCCACCTATAGAACAATTAGACTTCTAATTATACCAATGTTTGTCAAACTTTAACAGTATAGCCTACTTTCATGTATATACAGTTACCTGGGGATTTCGTGAAGATGTAGTTTGTGATTCCACAGGTCTGAGTAGAGCTTAACATTCTGCAGTTGTTCCAGGGTGTTAGGGAAAAATATCTGCTGCTGATCCATAGTTACAGCTTGAGTAGCAAAGATATTGACAGAACTGTGTCTAATTCTGTCTGGTTTCAAGTTTTAGCCTAACCTTTGGTCAACCAGAAAGATCTTAACACTACATTTTATTGTACTATATCTTTCTCTCTATGTAACTCATCTACTAATAAATCAGCATTAAAAACTAAAAACAATACCCCAATAATTAGAATCGTTTTTAAATTTTATTCATTTATTTATAATATTTATTTATTTATTTATTTATTTATTTATTTATTTTAAGATAGGCTTTTCTTCTGTAGCCCAGCTGGCCTGGAACTACTGGGTAGACCAAACTGGCTTCGATCTCACAGAGAATCCACCTGCCTCTGACTCCTCGTGCTGGAATAGAAAGGGCATTGCCACTACACCTAGCTTATTTTAATTTTAATGTATTGTTTTTTTTTTGATGTGTATGTGCTGCAATTTGTGGTACTTCATGTAAGTCATGCTCGACAGAGGCCAGAAGAGGGCATCAGCTCCCTCTTAAAGTGGAATTAACAGGTGATGGTCAAACCCAATGTGGTTCGTCTGAAGATACTAACCTGGGTCCTTGCCAAGTACAGCCTGTATTCTTAACCAGTGGACCATCTCTCCAGCCCCTCCCCAATTCTTAGCCATAAAGTAATGCAGCCACATTGGGAAACTAGTTGACATCTTCTCAAGTGGTTAACCATCAGCCATATGACTTGGGAATTCCATTCCTAGGTGTTCATTTAAGAAAGCAAGAAACATATGTCAATATAAAGTTAATAAATATATGAAGATTCAAGAAGCAGCATATTCATGATCCAAAAAGTGGACCCACAAGGTAACACGTATATTTGAAATGGGACAATGGAATTTGGATGATAAAAATGAGTACTAACTGATACATGCTATAATAGAAATGAAGGTTGAAAGCAGGTTCAGTGAAAGAAGCACTTAAGGAAGGCATTCCTAAGCCTTTCGCTTCTAAAGCACACACACCTTAGTCTCAGGAACCAAATGATATATCTACCGATAAACGTCTGACTTCAGAAGACAAATGTCAGAGGTTTGTGCTTTTTGTTATGTCTTCGGCCATAAGATAGGGGAGCCCATAGACCTTTGTCCCACCCCATCCTGTAAGCGAGCCCACAAAAGCTGACTTATACAAAGATCTAAACACTTCTGCAATAAATGAGTTTTTTGGCCCATCTGATGCCAACTCTCAGATCTCTCTTTTGATCTGTGAGGTTCACTCCCTGATACTGAAGCAGTATCTACTCCCTCTCTGTTCCTGCCTGGGGCCCCAGGCTGCGCAAAGGCCAGGCATGCTCCCACACTAAGAGCCTTGGAGTTGGTGACCAGAGAGGGCAGGAACCCCATCAGAGGAAGCCCACATGTAAGCTGAAAAAAAGATTGTTTTTATTAATTATTTTAATTCTTTTAGCTTTTTAATAGGTTCAAAATAAAATTGCATGTATGTCTTGTGCACATAAAATATTACATTTTCATAATCACTAAACCATATTTGCATATTAATTACTTATATTTTTGTGAAAACTCTTACATTTCCTCTTTTGGTGATTTTAAAGATAAAACTGAAAGTTTATAACCTTTGCCCAGCATGTCTCCAACTACTAATTGCATTACACTCTGGTAAGGACCATTCTGCTTACTACTTCCACAAGCTCCTCTTAGATTCTTTGTAGAAATAAAGTCATCGGATACTCTTCTCTGTGCCCACATTCTTTCAGTTACCATAATGTCCTCCAGATCTATTCATAGTGCCACTGAAAATGTCGGAATCTTCTCTTTCTAAAGGCTGGGTGGCACATGTATGTGTACATGTGTCTGTTGTATATTCATACCATATTGTTACCACTCACCACCGTGGATACTTAGGTGGTGGTTCTGTACCTGGCTCTTTTGAATAATGTTACTATGAACATAGGAGTGCTGATAACTAACTCTTCAACATGCCAATTTCATTGGCTTTGGCTATAAGGACTTCCCATATGCTAAAATGGCCTGGTCTCCTCTTAGGAAGTTTCTCTAGAAGTTACTTTTAGTTCATAACCTTATGTGTAATTTTGTGTGTAGAACATCAAGAAGCCTTAAAAGAATAGTTGTTTTTCCTCGCTAATAGTTAGCTTAGAAACAGTTCGAGATAAGGAAGAACTAGTCCCTCTCACAATTGCTTGAAAAAGACAAACGCTAACACATCTTGTTAATTCATTTATCCTTCCAAGACAGGCAACTGGTTGGCCTCTTTAATTTACCCAAACCATTTCCAAAGCAATGTCACGTGCTTGAAATTGTGTTTATGGTTTAATGTTTAAGAGACTGGCTTCTTTATCAAGACTGATGACATCAAGGAAGTGCCCACCATTGTATCATCATGTGCCCTGTGCTTCATCTTCTCTTCAATGGAGATGGAAGTGGGTATATGACATGATGTAAGAAAGAGTTACAAGCTTCTGAAGGGCTGAGAAAAGCCAAGCAGTGGCCTACATTCTGAGCGTGAGCAGAAGGTCTCATAGACCACATGTGCTTTTCAAAGTTCCTGTCCATCAGTTTTTAAGAAGTCGTCTTTCCCTTTTAAAAAAAAAATAATTTACTTAAAAAAAATATTTTATTAAAAGTATTTTGCCTGCATGTAATGTAAGTCGCCATGCATGCATGGCTGGTGCCCTCAGAGGTTCGAAGAATCAGGCATTGATCCCCTGAAACTGGAGTTGTAGATAGCTGTATACCACCACTGAGAATGCTGGTGAACCAAACCCAGGTTGCTCTGAGAAAGATTCAGCACACTCTTAACTGTTAAGCCATCTCTGAAGCCCCCAAGCCTTGCCCTTTGACAAATTCTTTTTGAAAAGATATTTTTGATTTACTACAAAAGATTTCAATAATTTTCCGTAAATGGGAAAAATTCTTAATATGGTTGTTTCAATGTTGAAAAAGGTTATCCAGCTACTATATGCAACTGTAAATACAGGGTAATTCAAGAGTACTTTTTGAGCCAGTAATTAGAATAAAACAAGCAAGAGGATGATGAGAATGCATTTTCTGTAGCATGAACTTAGCTAGTTCTGTTAATAGTGTTAAAATCTCCATGGGGAGACATGGCTCAGTGCCTGCTGCTCTTGCAGAACGTGAATGAATTTCAGTGTCCAAACGTCGGTGGAGCAGGCTCACAACCACCACTCCCTAGTGGCAGGGGCATCCCACATACTGACATGTCACCACATCCAAAGTACATTCCTCTAACCGTGGTGCTCCTAACACTACAACATCCAACCCGCTTTGCATGGCACATACACACAGATAAAATAGAGTCTCTTGTATTCTGACAAAAGAAATGCTTGGCTTGGTATAGTTACTGTGTCTTTTGCCTGACTAAATTGCCTCTGTTGCTCAGATCTTCTCTTTACTCCTAGGCATTTTGTCTCTAAAATCAGCATGTTCACACTGCACAAATGCTCAACATACAATGTCGTATTGTTCAAAGCAATAAAGGAAAAAGATGCAGAAATGTCCTCCTTGGGCCGATATTTTAGAGTTTCAAGTCTCACTAGGCCAAAATTAGGCATTGAATTCTCAAAGAATCAAACACTTGGAAAATTATATGCTTTTTGTAGCTATGATAAGTGAAACCCTCTAAAGCAGAGTCCAAAGGCAAAATCACTGGGCCTACGGGCAGTAGTCACACCTTTTCTTCATTACTATTGAATTGGAACATGCATGTTGCTAAGTAAAATACCAAATCAGAACTCCAGACCGATATCCCAAAAGACTTACCCAAACACGAAATCAACTTCCCTCCGCATGCATCGGCATCACCAATACCCATCAAGCGTGGTGATGTTACTTTCCTGGTTTACAGTAAAAATCTCTGAACTTCAATTATCATATGGGATTCATTAGAAATGCCGTGTATCAAGCTAGTTTCTCTACCCGAGAGTTTTTGGTTTATGCTGCTTTGTATTCCTAACTGTCAATTCTTTCATCATCAAACCAGGCAAACTGTACTTTCTGGTTCTTATAGACATTTATATCATGACTGGAAAATATCACCAGATCTTTATAAATCCCTATGGTGACATCATCTTTTTCAAAATCAAAGCAAATTGCTGGGCTTGGTGCACACAGCCTTTAATCCCACACTTGGGAGGCAGAACGCAGGCAGATCACTGTGAGTTCCAGGCCAGGCCTGGTCTACAGAGTAGTTCCAGGCCAGCTGGGGGCTACAGGGAGACCTTTTTCTCAAAAAACACCAAAAACAAATCACAATTCAAAGCAAAAATATTTGAATTAATCATCCATCTGCCCATCCATCCATTAAGCAATAAATTTCCATTTTAAGGGCTGGAGAATGCCTCAGATGTGAAGAACATTGGCTGCTCTGCAGAGGACCAGAGTTCAATTCTCAGCACCACATGACAGCTAACAACTTCAGTTCCAGAGATTTTGACCCTCTCTTCTGACCCTTGCAGACGTTGCACAACACGGGTGCAAAAACATACATGCAGGCAAAACTCACACACAGAAAACAGAATAATAAATAAAATACTTTTTTAAAACCGAATTTAGGGGCTGGAGAGATGTAAGGACACTTATTGCCACTTAAAACATGCATGAACATCTATGCACACTACACACAACAAAAATAAAAAAAAAATTTCCATTTAGAGCTGGGCAAATTGAATGATCATTACAGACTTCTAGGAGCTAAATTATACAGGGATAGTTCCTTGTAGGGGAGAAACTTCTTAACTTTAGTATAATATAAAACAAGTTCAGTTATTATACTATGAGAGGATTCCAGAGCTAGCAACATGAACATGAAGAATGAAACTCGGGATGAAAACTGTTTCCCACAAGTAAGTTTTAGGTGGAAATATTATTGTTTCATTCCAGAAATTTTTGTAATTTTTTTATCTCTTATTTTTTATTTTACACTATTTTTATGTGTATGAAATTACTGTCTGCATGCAAGTTTGTGCACCCGTGATGTTCAACGCCGCGGAGGTCAGAAGAGGTCCGGATTCCCCTGACTGGAAGCCCTCCTGGAATGGAGCTTCAGACGGTTCTTGCCGGCCATGTGGGTGCTGGGATCGAAACCCGGGTCCTCGTCAAGAACAGTCGGTTGCTCCTAACCGCTTAGCCATCTCTCCAGCCCCCCAAATATTTTAAAGCAGCTTTTCCTTCACATTATGTGGTCCCAGAAACCCCTACATCAAAGTCTCCTGTGGGTTTTGTTTAAAATGCTCTTTCCTAATGAGATGCACTGCCAGGCTCCCAGGAGTGTCTCCGCCCTCAGGCTGCAGTCTCCTAGTCAGTCTTTAACAGCGCTGCAGTTGGCCATGGCAGGTCTCTACATTAAGTTTCCTTTTCCTCTCTAGAGGATTTAAAGTTAGTTTCACTTTCCAGTTTCCTCTTCCCTTTCATAAAGACATTTCCTCAGAAACTGGGAGACTGCCACACTCCTCCCTCCACTGCCGCTTATATAGTCCCTTGGGTGGCTACCTGAGGCAAATTGGGAGGATTTCTGAAGAACAATTCAGCTTGGTCTCCAGCTTTTCAGAGCATCCCAGAAGCAGATCACCACCATGAGGTCAGTCAGAACCGGTTACCGCTTTGGTTCTCCAGGATAAATTATGAGCTGAGCTTCTCCCTGCAGGGTGCTTTCTGCGTTGTCTGGTTGCTGATAGACTCATTACACCTGTGTTAGCTTGACCTTTAGTGGCTATTCTTTGATTCTCATTTCTGTAACTTCTATCTCATCTGTATGCTCAGGCTCGGAAAATTTCTAAAACTGTCCACTGGGTGGTGCTCCTACCTGGACTAAGAGAGAGGCTGACCAGACAGGGATAGATCCACTCAGGTACAAGGTTTGATTTAAAGCTAGAACTAATACAATTGCTTTTAACGAGCTTCTCCGTTATGTTATTAAAATTTACCAAACCAGGAGTTGTGGTGTGTGTGTTGGGGTGTGTGTGTGTGTTTCAAAGGAAGCGCCACGCTTCGGCTGATGATTGAAGACAGGAATCAGACTTGGCAAACCCCAGCTTATGAGCAGTGAAACATTTAATGAGCTTCAAGGTGAAAGGGAAAGAAAATAAGTCTTTAAGCCTGACAGTTTTGAAAAATTTTTATATAAAAACAAGTCTCAAAGCTTAAAATTCACATTTGTTGATTAATAAATGCTGGTAAGCAGCAGGAAATAATTTCCAACAAAAATATAACATCTGATCTAATACCAGCCTAATTTCTAGTGAGGTGAAGCAGAGCAGTGGTTGCCTGGAGACAGTAAGGATAGGGTGGGAAGGCACGCCAGAATATTTTGGGGTGGCAGAAAGTGTCTAAGGAGTCTGTGTGGGTATGTGGCTACAAATAATTGTCTAGAGTAATTGAAATATAACCTTAAAATACAGCTGGCCTGGAACTCACTATGTAGAGCAGACTGCCCTTGAACTCATAGTGATCTGCCTGCCTCTGCCTCCCCAGTGCTGGGATAAAGGCATGCACCACCATGCCTTTATAATGTAGAATATTTTTATGTACACTGTTTCCATAGTTTGAAATATTTTAGTAAGTTGTTAATTTTCTTACCTTTAAATTATAAAATATATTGTATAGTTCCACAAATGTTTAGTGTCCCCAACCAAGTAGCAGTATATTTTGTTTCACTAAGCTCAAGATGATTGTGGAAACTTTTGTAAATGAAATTCTTGAGGATAAATTACTAAATTTAATTTAAAGATGGAAGAGGCTGTTGGAAAAGGAGCAGAGAGGCCCTGTAAGTGTTTTCATTAGATTAAACCTGGATGGACAATTTGAGGACAACATGCAAGCCTCTAGAAGGATCTCAGGAATTACTAGTTTCAGTGGTGGAAAGGAATTTGTATTTAAAAGTTTTATCCAAATTGGAAATGACATGAACCAAAGCACATTCTATCTTTAAGACAGGTGGGTCATGAGCCAAGGCCCTGAGGTTGGTGGGGTTCATTTGCCTTTTCCATATGGTCCCTTGAAAAAGAATCAACCCAAAGATTATTAAAAAGGAAAGGGAGAACTATTTGGCATTTATTTTCACAAGCTTCCAATCAATTCCACTCTGACGTCCAGCCTTAAATCCTTACATCTGGACAGGTAAAGGGAAGCTGTACATCTGAAAGTGCTCTTCTTATTGTGTGCTTAGGGACACTTAAAGATCTTGGTCAATTTTCCTCTGCAGCCTCCTCAGAAGGTTCAGATTATCAACAATTCAGCAGTTCAATCTTGAGGAAATTTTACTGTTTGTTAAGTGTAAGTTCCTTCTCCAAAGTAGATGAGGGGAGAGCTGGGGTGGGGAAGGAGGACTGGGAATGCGTCCTGCCCCAGTTAGCGTCCCAGGGTGACTGCACACAAAGGAGAGATCCCAACACAAGTCTTACCAGGACTCTGACCTTTCCAGGCTGCTGGTCTTATTACATGCATGTTGCATGAATCAACTGGTAATATTGTTTAGATATGGAGTGTTTCCCCCAAAGGTTCTTGTGTTGAAGACTTGAACCCAAAGCTGGTAGATTTATTCATTCAAAGATATCATAGGCCTCACCCAGTTAGTCATTAATAGATTCATAATTTAATGGCATCACTGGAAAATGTTAACTTGTGGAGGTGGAGCTTAGCTAGAAGAGCTGGTCTTGTCCTAGAGGCTGATTTTTTGCCCCAAGTCTCACTCTTTCAAAGCTGACCCCCATGACCTGAGCAGCTCTCCTCTAGCATGCCCCTTGGCTGCCACAGTCTTCTTTCCTCCCCCCCAAAAACTCAACTGGTGGACCATTACTGTAGGTTTCGAAACCATGAGCCAAAAATAAATTCTCCATTTAAAAAGTCCATTTCTTGGCTGGGCATGGTGGTGCACACCTTTAATCCCAGCACTCAGAGGAAGAGGCAGGCAGATTTCTGTGAGTTCAAGGCTAGCCTGGTCTACAGAGTAAGTTCCAGGCCAGCTGGATCTACAGGGAAACCCTGTCTCAAAAAGACCCTCCCCCCCAAAATCCATTTCTCTCAGATATTTGTTACGGTAACAAAAACTGACATAGGAAGGAAGAACTAGGAAATTAATCATGATTCAGTTTGTTGATTCTGAGACAGACTCCGGTATCGTAGGGAAAGGGGGCTGGGAACAGGGGCTGAGCAGTCTTCTCACTGACCTGCAATAAGTATTATGTGGAGCAAAGCTGGAGTTGGAAGAAATTCTCACTCCTTCGCTCATGCAAACACATCTGAGGACATCCTTGGCAGGGAGATCAATAATATCAAAGTGCAGTCCACTGCAGGAAGTGGAGGGCCCTACTGAAGCCATTTTGTGGTCAAGCAATGCTGGTGGGTAGAATTTGGAGCGGGACAAACAACAGACATAGTCATATAATTCTCACAGGCTTGCTCATCAGCACCTGGGGAAGTCATATGGGACATTGAAGGGAGGAGAATCTTCCCTAGGAGATGTGGTTGAGCTGTGTCCTGAAACCTTCCAAGATGGAAGGAATTGGGAGCCCAGAAAAATTAAATTTTTTGTTTGTTATCCTCAGATAATGAAATAGCCTCATAGATAATTTTATTTTTAACCAACCATTGGCTTTAAATCCTCAAATAAATATTAGGTGCAATATGTCACTCATTCCTTCTTTTTTTTGGTCTTTTTTTTCGAGACAGGGTCTCCCTGTACCTCTGGCTGTCCTGGAACTCACTCTGTAGACCAGGCTGGCCTCGAACTCACAGAGATCTGCGTGCCTCTGCCTCCCAAGTGCTAGGATTAAAGGCATGCGTCACCATGCCCGGCATTTATTTATTTCTGTATGTGTATCAATGTACTGTCTGCATGCAAGTTTGTGCACCCATGTTTTGCAATGCCGCGGAGGTCAGAAGTGGGTGTCGGATTCCCCTGGAACTGGAGTTCTCCTGGAATTGGAGTTTCAGATGGTTCTCGGCCGCATGTGGGTGCTGGGGATCAAACCCGGGTCCTCTGCAAGAGCGGTCGGCGCTCTTAACCGCTAGGCCATCTCTCCAGCCCCACTCATTCCTTCTTGACTCTTTCCCTCTCCATATCCTGGGCCATCAAAGGTGTGCTGGCACAAACTTCCACACACTTCACAATGCTCTCCAGTACACGCATATACCAGTAGCCCTTTCTGAAGGACGTCATACCTGCCCATCTTGCCTTCACTCAGAACGTTACTGCTTTTCTACCTCAGGCACCAGATCCAAACACAAGCTACTCTAGCAAGGTGAGCTAGCCCTTTCCCTGGAGTGGACACTGAGTTTACCATTGTGGCCATTGTGATTTGTATTTTCATAAAAAGTCTCTTAAACAACAAGAGTGACTTCAGGGCTTTCCATGCTTCTATACTTAGCAGAAAACCATGGTAGCATCTGTGTGGGTTGCCTCCAGGGTAAAGTTAGAGACAAAAAGAGATGCTTCCTCATTAGTCAAAATACGTGATGAAATGAAGAGACGGTGACAAAGTGCAAGATTTACCAGAAAAAAATGTCAAGATGGAGAAAGTGCTTGTGTGCAAGAAGGCATGACGGCAGGTGTTGAAGACCAAAAGCACTGGGCACGTAAAGCTGTAAACAAATGCATGCTACTCAGTGGTTATGAGATTAACTAGTCTTGAATATAACATTTTGATTATCAGTACTCGAGTCTAAAGTAGTGAGGACACAGTAAAATTTCAGACAAACCAGAATTATCTACCACATATTATTTATTAACAAACTTTATGACTTTTTGCCAGTACTTCAAAGGATGGAAATAAAGGCATACAATACTGTTTTTAATATGGAAAATAACATGAAACATTGTTAAAGAAGTTAGAATGTTCAATTTGAATGATCTATGAATTTTATATGCTTTAATTGTTGAATTGTTGAATAAAATGCTCATATACACTTAAATACAAGCTAATATCTGTAGACAAAGTTTCCAACCAAGAGAGAGGCTGGTAGTTGCTAGGATCTGAATTCTCCAAAGACCCAGAATTCATTTGAAATGCACAGCTGCCATTCCTGGCAGTGCCCAAGAGCCAGCTCTACCAGCTCAGCTTTACCCATGGATCAGCAGGCCATGGCAGAGTACTCAGGAATCTAATGCTGTCTTGAGAAGCGGGCGGGCGTCCAGCAATGTAACACTCCCTCCCCCACCCCTTGCCTGGGTTCTCATCTAGCCCCCTTTAAATGATTGGCCAAATACCTATTCTGAGCTGGCTCTTTTTCCATTGAGCTCAGCCTCAGCTATCCTGGAGTAAAACTTGTCCTGGAGTGCCTAACCTTGCTGTCTGTTTATTTCTGGGGGCCTGCCACAGCCTAACGTTAGCTAACAGTAGTCTCACACTTGGCCAGTTGGCTCTATGCTGGTTCATACTAACCTTAATGTGTGGGGCCATTCAAGACTTACCAAGAAAATCTTAATCATAAATTTTGTGATGTTCTTGAAGACTTTTTCAGAGTTGGAAGAAGTGTTTATAACCCTTACAATGCAGCATTTATAATGGAGGTAGAGACACCCCCCCCCTTCAGTACCAATGCCATTAAGACTTCCTACCAGTGTATCACCAAGCTATTCTCTCATTTAGCTGCCTTCCTAGCATCTGAAACCTGGGATCCTTAAAGCATTTTTGAAGAAAGCAAGTATTCCCTTGACAGGGAAATTTCCCTAACAGTGGCATAAAAAAAAAGAATGTTCCTCTATGTGATTATAATCTATAAGGATATATCAGCATTCTCCCTATTCCCAGGTTTCCCATACAAGTCTTAAATAAATGATTATTTTGGTTTTTAGTATAGTGTATAGAATTCTGTTTCTTCTCAAATTGTGCTATGACAGGGAGAGCAGAGCGAAGGCGACGTCCCCACGTGCCTCCATTGTGGCTGCCTACTCTATTCATTTGCTCAGATATACCACTGTTCTCACTTATTTCAAATTATGTTGCTATCTAAGTCAATGGACCAACTGAATTCATGTTGTAGAGGATGCTGTACATCCAGGGTTGGCTGGTAAATGAGAAGGAGAAAGATGGAGAAGAGAGGGAAAGGGGAAGGATTCAGTCTCTTCGTTGTTGTTTTGAGACAGGTTCTCATTCTGTGGCCCAGGCTGGTCTCAAGCTCAAGGTACTCCTCCTGCCTCAGCTTACCAAGTGCTAGAATTATAGACCTAAGCCACTACATCTGGGTCCCCAGCTTTTTGATGGTTAATGTAGATTGTTATCTATGCAAGAAAATCTAAAATAACGCAAGGGTGGAAAACCTACCCAATATGAAGCATCTTTACATAAACAAAGGAAACAAGCCTGAAGCATGCCTCGACTGAGGGTAACTAAAAAATTATTTCCATGGAAACTGCATCCAAGAAGTAAAAAGGAACTAGCCTCCTTACTAGGCTCTTGGGTCCATGTCTAAGTCCATTTCCTCTTTCAGACTACCTCCTGATCCAGTAATTCAGGCTTCAACCTCTGACCCAGCCCACTTCTACAACCCTGACAAGTTCCTATGATAGACTGTCAGTCCACCCTTGATCCATACAATTGTTAACTATTTTGAACAGCAACTTGGTGGAGGGTTTTCAGCTTCCATCCGGCAGCAGCCCTACGGATACCATGGCCCTATTCTTCATTCCCTGCCACATCTATAAAGATGCTTGCTGAGTCCACACCCATCTCAGAGTCCTCAGCTTGCTGCCTCTCTCTACCTAGCTCCTCAAGAAACATCAGGATTCGCAAAGCCTCTTCATCAGTTTCATTTTCAGAAAGTCGCCTTAAGGCAATTCTTTGAAGTTTGTTTTTCATCTTTTCTTTTTCCCTTGATTCCTGCTTGATTTTCACACCCTCCATAAAATGGTGGATGGCCTTGTCTTCACATTTCCTTTGATAGATCTGAAAATTGCCATACCGTAGTTGGAGCAGCTGTTTAGCTATGGGAGGAAGCTCATTCCTGAATTCTTTCTGGTAGTAATAGTCGGCTTCTTCATAAAGCTCTACCATTGCATAAAGACCCGCAAGATAGCTACAGACACGGTGCAGCGACCCATTGACCTCCTCCGCTTTCTTTAAGTGACTCAGAGCTAATTCTGCTAACTTCTTTCTTCTTTCCTTCATTTCATTTTCTTTTATGTCCTGCATTCCAAGGACTTGTGACCTGTAACAGCACCCAATATGGTAAAGCACATAGGCATTGCTTGGCAGATGTTCTAAAACCTGTCCAAGCAGCTCTATAGCTCTGTCCAGGGCACCTATTTTCCAATAAAACTTGGCTGCCTGGCGCAGTACATCTGTCTGGTTGGAGGTTTGCCTTAGGGCTGCTTGGACAAGCTCCTTTCCTTTGTCATCTCCATGCATCTTCTGAAGCTTCAGAGCCAGCAGAACTTTAACGTACTGGTTATCTGGATCCAGTCTAATGGCTTCCTTCAGTGGATCAATGGGGTCCTGTGATGGTTGCCGGTGGTCCAGACGGTAGTTTGCAATGGCCCTCCCAGAGGCGAATTCCGGGTTCTTTGGGTTCTTCTCCAGAGCTTTCTCAAAACTTACCTTGGCTCTTTCATTTTGGTTTTGGGTGCACTTTAATCTTGCCCACCCCTCCTCACAGTCAAGCTCAGGGCTCTCAATCCTGTAGGGAGAAGAAAACTTCTTACAGACTTCTCTCACTAAGTCAACATATTTCTGGGCTTCCGAGTCTTGGTTCATGTGATAGTGGACCCAGGCATAGTTTCCCCAGGTGACCAGACTTCGGATTTCTATTTGGTCCGGGTACTGTTGCTCTATGCAGCTTTTAGCTTCATCTAAACATTTCAGGGCTGCCTCGTTTTGGCCTCTGCAGTGCTTCACATAGGCCAGGATGTTGAACATTGTGGCTTTAAATTCACTGTTCTGAAACTCGTCCTTGTTAAACACCCTGTTCTCAAACTCATCCAAGGACTCGTCTTCTTCTATCAAGTTCCAGGTAAAATGGCATTTTAGTTGTTGTAGTTTGCTCTCCAAGGATTCCTTAGTGGTTGTGCTGGAGAAGATGAAAAAAAAAGACGAAGGAAACAGTTACTTTGGGATATGGCATATACTAATCTATCAATAAATTGGGATCACAATGAATATTATTTTCCTTTTAAATAGTGTTCATCTAAACCTAACAAAAGAACATAGTTTCTTTTTCCTTCTTTCACTGTTTTAGCATATCTTAACTCCTGAATTGGAAAGTAAGAACTTGATGATTGCAAGCAGAAGAGAGAGAGAGAGAGAGAGAGAGAGAGAGAGAGAGAGAGAGAGATCAGTCCAAGACTGAGGCTGGGTTTCCTAACAAGACAGTCTCTATCAGATAGCTCTGGCGTCTGTTTTTGCAGGGTCTCTGCAGGGGCTGCTAAACACGAGGGAATAGATTCCAGCACAGGTTTGGTGTTCACTTATGTACCTTTTTAAAAATAAATTATTTTTTTCTTCCTTTTTGTTCTTTACTCTTATGTAGTATTTACCATTGAATTTTGAAAATCTTAGCAATATAAGTTCTAATCTTTTTATTCTTTACTGTACTGATTTTAAATTTTTTATTATCTTAGAAATTCAACTCTATATTTTAGCTTCTTAATCTCCCTCTAAAAATTGACAGGGAGGGGCTGAAGAGATAGCCTAATGGTTAAGAGCACCGACTGCTCTTGCAGAGGACCTGGGTTAGATCCTCAGCACCCACATGGCGGCTGAGAACCGTCTGTAACTCCAATTCCAGGAGAACTCCAGTTCCAGGGGAATCCGACACCCTCTTCTGATCTCTGCAGCATTGCATGACATGGGTGCACAAACCTACATGCAGACAGTACATTCATACACATTTAAAAATAAATAAAATTTAAAAAAATGAAAAAAAATTGACAGGGAGTCCCTGTCACAACAAAACAAAACAAAACAAAAACTCCAAAATCAATTGCTTTCTATTTCCTCCATGTATTCCAATTTTTTGTTATTCTCTGGAAGAGCAGTACATGTTCTACACTGAATCATCTCTCTGGCCCTTTTTCTAACTTTTTTTTTTTGGTCTTTTTGAAATAAGGTCTCCCTGTAGCCCCAGCTATCCTGGAACCTCCTCTGTGGACCTGGCTGGACTTGAACTCACAGAGATCTGCCTGCCTCTGCCTCCTGAGTGCTGGAATTAAAGGCGTGTGCCACCATGCCCAGCTCATCCTTTTTCTAACTTTTAATATACTTTTAATAGGCTTGCTTTCTCTATCCAATCTTGTGATTATGAGGACTCAGATCACACACAGTATAGAGTAACAAATCCTGCAGATCACGGATGCCATCAGACCCCAGTGCCAGCCTTCTAACACCGAAGGGTGAGCACTCAGTCACTCACCTACTCACTCAGTGCCTCTCATATCTATTTCTGGTCTGGTAACCCTAACCCCAACCCAGTCAAAATGTGTATGGTTGGAGGGTGTGGCATAAAAATTAAAAGAGAAGTTGAGTAGAAACTCATTATAATTCAAAAGTGATTCTTACCTCTTTACCTGGCTTTCCTGATATCAACTACACAAGTCAGAAAGAGTAACATTAGAACACGTAGGTCCCCATAAAAGGGCTGATTTATAAATAGCATGGAAGAAATTGAGAATATATATCATTCCTGGGACTCCTGTGCTGGGCTGGTTTTGGTTTTGCTTATTTATTTATTTATTCAGGAATAAAACTGAGGTAATTTTTTTTTTTTTTTTTGGTCTNAAAGAGGTGCAGGCTAACAGGAAAACCATGTACTTAGAATACTAACCCTGTTTCCTGGGTAATCTGAATTTTACTTTAATTTGCCTAATTATTTTCAGAAATTTGTGTAAGAGTGCTAACTGAACCAGGAAATACTGGAAGGAAGTAGCTTCTCTCACAGTAGGAAATAAACTCTAAGACAAACAGCAAAAAAAATTAAGATTGCTCTTTGAGGGGCAAGCTGGTACAAGGAGATTTTTTAACTTAAAGTGTATTTCCTATATAATACTTGTTGTTCTTATGCCCTGCAAATGCGACCAATCACCCAAACTGTATTTTTTTTTATCACTAGAGATTCCCAAACCTGTCTTCTGCCCCTGGAGTTTGCTGGGAACAAAGGTGTGTGTGCCCCCCGAGCATTCAAATGCATCTCTGCCAGCCCTCAAGAGAATTGTTAAGCTCCATGTGGGGATGCTAAAATTCAAAAACCTGCTCCTACTCTTGGCAAAGAGTAGTTCATTGGCTTCCCACCCCCCCAAAACTGTGTATTTTATGTGCTAGGGAATTAAACTCCACTTTATCCACCTTTTCTTCTATTAAAAGGGGGGAAGGGAGCTAAGCAGACCTTTATTGTGTGAAGAAGTTCTTCCTGGTAAACCCAAAGAAATGAAAAGATTGGGCTCAGAATTAGGAATTAATTTGGGCCTTTCCAAGGTGAGGCTGTGATCCCACTAGGGATGCTAGACACCAAAAGCCAAGCCATGGAATAGTTATGATGGACCTACTTCTTGCTAAGAACCTGTCGGAGGCGCTTTTTTTAAATTTTATTTATTTTTGTATGGGTATGTATGAGGATGTACTGTCTTTTCTGGGCTTGTAAGGTCTGTGTAGCGTCCCCGTTGGTTCTGGCAATGGCCACGGAGGTCAGAAAAAGAGGTCTCGGATTCCCGCCTGGGAAACTCAGAGTTCTCCTTTGGGGAACTGGGAAGTTACAGATGGGTTCTTAAGGCCTGCCATTGTGGGTCTGTTGGGATCAAAAAACCCTGGGTCCTTCTGGGCAAGAGCAGTCGGGTGCTCTAACCACACGCTTAGGGCGTCAATGAAATAAAAGGAGAGTCCTTCCCCGTGTTCTAACCCATTTTTCTGGCCCATTTACCTCTGTTCTTATACTTGGGATAGTTTAAACTCCAATAATGTCTTTCAAAGAAGAGATTAGAGCCAAAGTGCTTTTAAAGTTCCTCCTACAGTAGTTTTTCCACCAGAGCCCCAAGGGTCCAGAAACTTGCCAGCAGCCCAAGGGGGAATACTAAGCAGAGGGGGAACTAAGCTACTGGGTTGGTGAGGACAGGTTGTGTGCCTTCTCTCCTCTGAACTCCGTTCACACTCTGAAGCACAACCAGTAGTAGGTCTTGCACAGAAAGGGAGCTCTCGGGGTAAGCCTAGGAATATCTATTTCCCGGTGCTGGGAGAGGGTTCTTTCCCTTGGTCAGGAGATTGCCCTTTTACAGAACTTTCTTTAAAAAGGAATTTTCTAGTCCCTTAAAAAATTTGTACTTTCAAACAGCCAGGCCCATGGTTTTTGGCACCCTCGCACTTTTAATCCTAAAGCCCACTGTGGGGAGGCAGAACGAAGCAGATCTCTGGTGATGTTTTCAAAGGCCCAGGCCTGGTCTCTACCCAAATCTGATGATTTTTCCCCAGGGACAAAGACCATACCTACAGGGAGGACCCTGTCTCAAAATGCTGGAATAGAATCTGGGTCCTCTGGGCAGAGCAGCCGTGCTTTAGCCACTGAGTTGTCTCTACAGCCCTTATTAAAAAGTGTGTGAGACCATGAATACCATAATAAGCTGCGTGTGTGGACCACACCCAGCTTTGCTTCCTTCTTTCCTTTACCTTCTCCTCTTGTTCCTTTCTTTCTATCGCCTCCATCCTTCCTTCCTTGTTGTCTGTTTTTTTCCTTCCTTTCTCTTCTCTCCTCTTTCCTTTTTGCCTTGCTTCTTTTCCACTCTCCTAGTCCAGATTCATTTTTGCAGCTAAATTAAGTGTATATGCTTGCATCATTGAATTAGTAAAAGTAATCATCTACAAGGGAGGTGAAATAGTAGATTCTCAGCTCCTTCCCCTTCTATTCCCTACTCTCATGCAGCCATCCACTGCATGAGTCATTTAGCAGCTCTTCCATTATTTTTCCCCATGTCCTTACAGAATATGACTATATTAGTAGTTCTTGGTTTTTTAAAATTTTGTTAGTCATTTAGCTCTTTTACTTTTTCCCTAGAACTTTTACACACACACACACCCACACAACACACATACTGTGTACGTTTATCAACACATTCTGCAGAAGCATTATACTACTTCTTGAGCCTTTTGAGAATTACACATTATAAATTAGATTATTTTCACTTTCACTTAATGTGAATAAGTTTTCTTTTTCCTTCTTTAGAAAATACCAACTGTTTAATTCTTTCAGAGTTTCCATGATAATATCTTTTTGCATTTTCAATTATTTTTTCATGTTTACAAAGTCTTTACAAACTACATATTTTTAGTGAGATTTGGAGTAGCCATAATTAACCCTTCAATGAATATCCTTATATTCTAAATCTTTGTCTCAATCAGGTTTAACCAGAAAAGTAGAAGCAACAGGAGAAATTCATTGCAATGAGTTAACTAGAAGATATTGTTGTGGGGGCAACTATACAAGTCTAAAACCCATAAGATTTTAGAATAAAACCCATATGATTTTTTTTTTTACATTTCTTCTTTTATTTATTTATTTTATTTTTAATTTTATTATTTTCTTTTTTATAGACATTTGTATTATGACTAATATCCCAAAGTTATTGTTATATTAAAGTTGAGTAGAAATACCAAATGTAATTTTAAATGAAATATACATTAATAGAATTATAGCCCCATTGTCCCTCTCCCACCCCCCACCCACCCCCTCCCAGTTCACCCCTTCAGTCAGTTCTTGATGATGCAGCTCTTTCTGTGTTCTTTTAATATGATCCGCTCTTCCACAAGACAATATTAATAACATGGGTTACTTGCTGCTAGCCAATCCACATATGAGGGATACCATTCGTCATTTTGCTTTTTCTGTGATTGTGTTACTTCGACTTAATATAATATCCCCAGCTCCATCCATTTACCCCTGCAAAGTTCATGATGTCTCCCTCCGTATTGCATGCTAAGAAACTCCATTGTGTACATGTACCCAGACATTTTCTTATCCACTCAGCAGATGAGGGGTCCATCTTGGTTGGGTTCCAGCCTTTTGCAATTTGTGAATACAGAGCTGCTAATAAATAACGATGTTGTGCATGTATTTCTGCAGAAGGATCGAATCCTTGTGGTATGAATACCCTGAGTGGTATGACAGGATCAAATGGGCAAGTCTCATTTTGAGTCTCCAAGAGGTCTTCACACTGCTTTCCACAGTGGCTGTTACAAGTTTTACATTCCACCAGCCAATGGATGAGTGTTCCCCCTTTCCCCACAAACCCTCTCCAGCACTGGTATCATTTGTTTCTTGATCCTGAGCCAGTTTATCGGGTGGTGAGGTGATATTTAGAATGGTCTTAATTTGCATTTCCCTTGAATATTAGTGGTTTGAAACGCTTTTTCAGATGTGTTCTCAGCCATCTTAGTTCTTCCTCTGTGAGAGTCTGCTGATTCAGCTCTTTTGCCTCCATCTTTTTGAGGGATTCCTTTTTTTTCCTTTTTTCTTGTTTTTCTGAGTAGCTTGTATACTCTGGAAATTAATCTTTGTCAGATGTATCTGCCGCGTGAAAGGTTTCATTCCCACTCAGTGGGTTTTCTTTTGACTTCCTTTATTGTTTCTTTTGGATGTACAAGAAGCGTTTGAGTTAATAGGTCCCATTTGTCTTAGTAGGGCGGCTGTTTGGACATCCAGGTCCGGACCTGTTAGGGAAACACTTGGAGCTGTCCGACAAGGCTCTAGACAGTAAAACTATAGGGCCAGAGTGACTCTTCGTGTGAGTCAGCTGGACAATGAATTTCTGGTCTCCTGCGTTGGGCGGAGAGCCAGGTGGCTGGGCAGGGCCTAGGTTCGAGTGCCCTCAGCGCGCGCGTGCTCACCCTGCCCCCCCTCGCACCGGAAGTGTCCTGCGCTTGGGTCTGGCTTGCTCGGGTTTTTTTGCCTGACTCAGGTCCGGGGCAGGCTAAGCCCAGGGGCATATCCCCCCCCCCCCCCACCCCCCCCCTCCCCCCAAACAATCTGTGATTTGAGGAAGAGAGGGATCCAGTGGATTGGATTAGAGAACTCTCAGAAGAGGGAGGGAAGAGCTGACTTAGACTTCCAATATCCAAATAACTATAAACAAAAGTGAAAAGCCTAAACTAGACAAGTTAACACTGCTCCATAAAAAAGGAGGGGGAGAGGAAGGCGGGGAAAAAAAAAGGAAGAAGGAAGGGGGAATAAAAAAGGCATTGGTAAGCAATCAACAAGAATCTTCACCCTCAACTACACTGTAGTGAAAAGTCATTGTGTGATTTGAATCACAAACCGGAAATCCACATGCCAGGACACGACGAAGAGACAACAACTGGGAATGGTGCAGGATAATTCCACCCACAAGGCTCGTACCAACCCTGCTAGAAGGGATCATAAGGTTACAATGGGATCTCCCCCTGGAGGTGACCCCAGAACAGACCTTAGAGTACTAATGTGCAGACCTAATGGCAGAGAAATTAAAGAACAATAAGAAGATTCAGGAGAACTAAAGGAAGGGTATGACAAACTCCAAGGAAGAACTAGAGAGAGAAAAAAAACAAACACTAAGGAAGTAGAAACACTGAAAACGGGAACGCCAAACAATGAACATAGAGCTACAAGAAGGAATTGAGAAAGCTCAAAAAAAGAAATTGGATATATTAAAAAATCACAGATGAAATGAAAAAAGAAATAGAACACTTCATCCATCAACAAGAAGTAAATGGAAAGAAAAGCCTTAGAAATAGAATGTAGGAAGCTGAGCAAAGGATATCTCAGATCTGATTCTAAGATAACACAGAGCAACGTAAAAAGGACTCAAAAAAGGATTATGAAAATTAAAAATGACAACAAAGTGTTAACAACCAGGAAAATATGGGACACTACAAAAGATCAAACCTTCACTCATAGGAATAGAGTGAAGGGAAGAATTTCTAATTAAGCATAATACATTCTATAAAATCATTATAGAACTCGTAACAGAACCAGACGTTGTCACTTACTGATTGAACTGTAAAATGAAGGTTTCCAACTGGGATCCCACCTATTACAACACAAACCTAACTAATGGGTAGAGGAGTTTATAAAGTACATGTGTGTTTCACCCTAAACAGAAAAATAAAGCCATGATAAACTCCCCTTCCAAGATGAGTAACTTACCTAGCAACTTCAGTTTTGCTGGAGAATGTTATGCTCTCTGGGATATTCCTTGATGTCAAAGCTATCTTGTATTTATTATTTCCTTTTTTTGTCCTTTGGGTGTCGTATATGTTGTAATTCTTTTGTCTTTAAGGGTATTGCACTGATCAGGCTTCTCCAAAGGGACTTATAAGATTGGCTTATATAACCAGAGGTTGTAGACTCCCACAATGGCCCTCTGTAGGCTGCAGAGCCCAGGAAACCAGTTACCGCTCAGTCCAGGTAACTGGATGCTTGAGCATAGGAGAACCAATGATGCTACCCCAGTGCATGGGTGAGGCCTAGCAGCCCCTGGACAAATGCTGGTGGAAGTCGGCATTCAGAGGTTGGATAATTTGCAGTCAAGTAGAGTGGATTCTGGGTGCCTGTATGGGATCCTGCTACTAACATTCAGCTTAGATTTCTCCATCCCATTTGTTCCCCATGTACCAGTGTTTCTGTCTCTTTCACAGGCACAGGCATAAGTGTGCTTTACCAGACCAAGAGAGACAGTCAAGATCAATCAACAGATAAAATAAACAAAAAGCGAGGACAGCACATTGCTGGGTTACCACAAACCGGAGTAGCACATTGTGATACGTATGCGTTGCCTAACAAGCTGACACATATGGTGGGTCTCAAGGAAGCCAGGAACGTATAGAATTCCTTAAGGATTGTCAATGACCATGATGGCTTATAGAATGTCAGATGATTTAAAGGCTCTGGAAAAAACCAAAATAGCTCCAAATCTGCCCTTTGGTTCTGGTCAATAATTTTAGTTACTAATTATACTAGTGGTAGATCCAGGCATTATTCTAAAAATGTTTCATGCACTTCACTCACATCACTACCATCACCTTGATGAACTTCTAAGAAGCATTGCTCCTAATTTATAACAGAACGAACTATCCAGAAACAGACAATAATTCCCTCCCCCCCAGAGTCACAGCCTAGAAATGCAGATAGACTGATACCAGAGCCCAAGCTTGGAACCATATGTTCATTCATCCTCTACTCTGAATTCCTGTCATGACATGCATGTAGCATTGCAGAGACTGAGGCTTCAGAGGTGGATGGAAGAGACAAAAACCCCTGCCCTGGGTATGTGAACTGCTCTTTTCAGTGGCCTGTGCATCACAAGGGTGACACGAGTAAGGCGGATTACCATGGTCATCATGAAGCAAAGTTCTGTGGAAAGGTTTGGTAACCTTGATGTTGCAGATCTAGGGCATCAGTACATTCTGACTCATTGGGTAGAGTTGGACCCTCAAGGGCCTGGCTCTTTCCCAATTCTTTTCTGTAAAAGTTCTATGAATTTCACTTTCTAGTTTCCATTTCTCTTTTGTAGAGTCAGCTGGAAGGAAACCAGTGGTGGATGTTATATATGGGTCTGTGACACTTAGCAGAGGCAGAGGCAGAACATTTCTGAAGGGTACAGCTGCCTGGACTGAGCCTCCAATGCAATCATGAGGTAGACTTTCTCTTCTCTGGTATTCAGAAAATGCAGCCGACCTTGCTGTCAAATGCAAATCCTATGCACCCCCCCCCCAAGTTCCTGAGCCAGGCCAGTTCTTTTTGTGTGTTTATAAGCTTTGTATCTCTCTGTCTTCAGAGTTTAAATCTGTCCTAATGATGCTCATTTGCTTCTGCATCTTCAGATCTGGTCACTGGGGAGCTAAAAGCTGAAATCAGAGAAGGGCCAGAGGAAGTTGTTTAATTTGCTAGGCTTCTTGTGAAGATTGAGTTTGGGGGAACTCCTCTTGTGAACTGCCTCTCTTTTTAGTGAAAAGATTAAATTGAAGCCAGGCATGGTGGCGCACGCCTTTGGTCCCAGTACTCAGAAGGCAGAGGCAGGCAGATCTTTGTGAGTTCAAGGCCAGCCTGAAAACATAGTGATTTCCAGGCCAGTCTGGGCTACAGGGAAAACATGTACTTAGAATACTAACCCTGTTTCCTGGTAATCTGAATTTTACTTTTAATTGCCTAATATTTTCAGAATTGTGATAAGAGTGCTAACTGAACAGAATACTGGAAGGAATAGCTTTCTCTCACAGTAGAAATAAAACTCTAAGACAAACAGCAAAATTAGAGCTCTTTGAGCAGCTGGTACAAGGATTTTTTTTAACTAAGTGTATCCTATATAATACTTGTGTCTATCCTGCAAATGCACAATCACCCAACTTATTTTTTTTTTTACTCACAGAGATCCACCTGTCTCTGCCTCCTGAGTGCTGGGACTAAAGGTGTGTGCCACCACGCCGCCTAAGAGTTGTTAGCTCATGTGGGGTGCTAGAATTCAAACCTGGCTCCTCTGCAAGAGTAGTCAATGCTCCACCCCCCAACTGTGTATTTTATGTGCTAGAGATAAACTCCACTCTATCACTCTGTTTCTTCTATAAAACGAGGAAGGGACTAAGCAGCCTATGTGCTGAAGAAGTCTTCCTGTAACCTCACCAAGAAGAAAGATGGCTCAGATTAGATATTGGCCTTTCAAGGTGAGGCTGTGATCACTAGGATGCTAGACACAAAGCCAGCCATGGAATTAGTTATGATGACCTACTCTGTGCTAAGACCTGTCGGAGCTTTTTTTTTAAATTTTATTTATTTTTTGTATGTGTATGAGTGTACTGCTGCATTAGGTCTGTGTACCCGTGTCGTGCAATGCCACGGAGGTCAGAAGAGGGTCGGATTCCCCTGGAACTAGAGTTCTCCTGAATTGGAGTTACAGATGGTTCTTAGCGCCATGTGGGTGGCTGGGATCAAACCCGGGTCCTCTGCAAGAGCAGTCGGTGCTCTCAACCGCTAGGCCATGAAATAAAGGAGAGTCCTTTCCATGTTCTACCCATTTTCTGCCCATTTACCTCTGTTCATACTTGGGATAGTTAAACTCCATATGTCTCAAGAAAGAGATTAGCAGCAAGTGCTTTAAAGTTCCTACAGTAGTTTTTCACAGAGCCCAAGTCCAGAACTGCAGCAGCCCAAGGAATACTAGCAGAGGGGACTAGCTACTGGTTGTGAGGACAGTGTGCCTTCTCTCTCTGTAACTCCATCACACTCTGAAGCACACAGTAGTGAGTCTTGCAAGAGAGGCTCGTGGGTAGCTAGATCTATTTCCGGGGCTGGGAGAGGTCTTTCCCTTCAGGATGCCCTTACAACTTTTCTTAAAGATTTTCTAGTCCCTTAAAAATTTACTTCAAGCCAGGCATGGTTGCCCACGCCTTTAATCCTAGCACTTGGAGGCAGAGGCGAGCAGATCTCTGTGAGTCAGGCCAGCCTGTCTCACACTTGATTCCAGGACAGCCCCATACCTACAGGGAGACCCTGCTCAAAAAGACCAAAGCATACAAACACATCCCTGCAGGATAACCAAAACCACAGACCTAGCTGGAAAGAAAGGGCTGTGTTTGAGACCACAGATGATGGCCATACATGTGATCTGATGTTTAAGGTCTAGATTTGTCACTCAAACTTACTAGGCTTAAAGGAGATTAAGAGAAAGCAGGAAGAGGCATAGTGTGAGGGCCTGCAGCACAGCAGGGGCACACACAGGAAGTGCTCCCAGCTGATACACTTGGGCTCTCCATCAATCTCAGAAACAGCACAAGAAATGACTTGAAAAGCACTCCCAAGACCCCTGTCTTTCCTTGCCTAACCCCCAAATCTCTCACTTCCTGACTCTATCCTAGTATGCAAGTTCCAGAGTTCTTTTGCCTCCGCTACTGAAAGCTCCAGGTAAATTTTATTCTTATTAATACACAAGTGAAGGTTAACTCTTGTCAGTCATTAACACTTTAAGAAAAATCAATTCTTTTGTAATTTAAAAGCAGTGAAGAGGGCTGGAGAGATAGCCTAGTGGTTAAGAGCACTGACTGCTCTTGCAGAAGACCCGGGTTCGATCCCCAGTACCCACATGGCAGCTAAGAACCATCTGTAACTCCAATTCCAGGAGAACTCTAGTTCCAGGGGAATCCGAGACCCTCTTCTGACCTCCGTGGCATTGCACGACACGGGTACACAGACCTACATGCAGACAGTACACTCATACACATACAAAAATAAATAAAATTTAAAAAAAAAGCCTCCGACAGGTCTTAGCACAGAGTAGGTCATCATAACTAATTCCATGGCTGGCTTTGTGTCTAGCATCCTAGTGATCACAGCCTCACCTTGAAAGGCCAATATCTAATCTGAGCCATCTTTCTTCTTGGTGAGGTTACAGGAAGACTTCTTCAGCACATAGGCTGCTTAGTCCCTTCCTCGTTTTATAGAAGAAACAGAGTGATAGAGTGGAGTTTATCTCTAGCACATAAAATACACAGTTGGGGGGTGGAGCATTGACTACTCTTGCAGAGGAGCCAGGTTTGAATTCTAGCACCCACATGGAGCTAACAACTCTTAGGCTGGGCGTGGTGGCACACACCCTTAGTCCCAGCACTCAGGAGGCAGAGACAGGTGGATCTCTGTGAGTAAAAAAAAAAAATACAGTTGGGTGATTGTGCATTTGCAGGATAGACACAAGTATTATATAGGATACACTTAGTTAAAAAAAAATCCTTGTACCAGCTGCTCAAAGAGCATCTAATTTTGCTGTTTGTCTTAGAGTTTTATTTCTACTGTGAGAGAAGCTACTTCCTTCCAGTATTCTGTTCAGTTAGCACTCTTATCACAATTCTGAAAATAATTAGGCAATTAAAAGTAAAATTCAGATTACCAGGAAACAGGGTTAGTATTCTAAGTACATGTTTTCCCTGTAGCCCCAGCTGGCCTGGAACTCACTATGTTGTCCAGGCTGGCCTTGAACTCACAAAGATCTGCCTGCCTCTGCCTTCTGAGTACTGGGACCAAAGGCGTGCGCCACCATGCCTGGCTCAATTTAATCTTTTCAACTAAAAAAGAGAGGCAGTTCACAAGAGGAGTTCCCCCAAACTCATCTTCACAAGAAGCCTAGCAAATTAAACAACTTCCTCTGGCCCTTCTCTGATTTCAGCTTTTAGCTCCCCAGTGACCAGATCTGAAGATGCAGAAGCAAATGAGCATCATTAGGACAGATTTAAACTCTGAAGACAGAGAGATACAAAGCTTATAAACACACAAAAAGAACTGGCCTGGCTCAGGAACTTGGGGGGGGGTGCATAGGATTTGCATTTGACAGCAAGGTCGGCTGCATTTTCTGAATACCAGAGAAGAGAAAGTCCTACCTCATGATTGCATTGGAGGCTCAGTCCAGGCAGCTGTACCCTTCAGAAATGTTCTGCCTCTGCCTCTGCTAAGTGTCACAGACCCATATATAACATCCACCACTGGTTTCCTTCCAGCTGACTCTACAAAAGAGAAATGGAAACTAGAAAGTGAAATTCATAGAACTTTTACAGAAAAGAATTGGGAAAGAGCCAGGCCCTTGAGGGTCCAACTCTACCCAATGAGTCAGAATGTACTGATGCCCTAGATCTGCAACATCAAGGTTACCAAACCTTTCCACAGAACTTTGCTTCATGATGACCATGGTAATCCGCCTTACTCGTGTCACCCTTGTGATGCACAGGCCACTGAAAAGAGCAGTTCACATACCCAGGGCAGGGGTTTTTGTCTCTTCCATCCACCTCTGAAGCCTCAGTCTCTGCAATGCTACATGCATGTCATGACAGGAATTCAGAGTAGAGGATGAATGAACATATGGTTCCAAGCTTGGGCTCTGGTATCAGTCTATCTGCATTTCTAGGCTGTGACTCTGGGGGGGAGGGAATTATTGTCTGTTTCTGGATAGTTCGTTCTGTTATAAATTAGGAGCAATGCTTCTTAGAAGTTCATCAAGGTGATGGTAGTGATGTGAGTGAGTGCATGAAACATTTTTAGAATAATGCCTGGCATCTACCAACTAGTATAATTAGTAACTAAAATTATTGACCAGAAACCAAAGGGCAGATTTGGGCTATTTGGTTTTTCCAGAGCCTTAAATCATCTGACATTCTATAAGCCATCATGGTCATTGACAATCCTTAAGGAATTCTATACGTTCCTGGCTTCCTTGAGACCCACCATATGTGTCAGCTTGTTAGGCAACGCATACGTATCACAATGTGCTACTCCGGTTTGTGGTAACCCAGCAATGTGCTGTCCTCGCTTTTTGTTTATTTTTATCTGTGTTGATTGATCTTGACTGTCTCTCTTGGTCTGGTAAAGCACACTTATGCCTGTGCCTGTGAAAGAGACAGAAACACTGGTACATGGGGAACAAATGGGATGGAGAAATCTAAGCTGAATGTTAGTAGCAGGATCCCATACAGGCACCCAGAATCCACTCTACTTGACTGCAAATTATCCAACCTCTGAATGCCGACTTCCACCAGCATTTGTCCAGGGGCTGCTAGGCCTCACCCATGCACTGGGGTAGCATCATTGGTTCTCCTATGCTCAAGCATCCAGTTACCTGGACTGAGCGGTAACTGGTTTCCTGGGCTCTGCAGCCTACAGAGGGCCATTGTGGGAGTCTACAACCTCTGGTTATATAAGCCAATCTTATAAGTCCCTTTGGAGAAGCCTGATCAGTGCAATACCCTTAAAGACAAAAGAATTACAACATATACACACCCAAAGGACAAAAAAGGAAATAATACATACAAGATAGCTTTGACATCAGGAAATCCCAGAGAGCATAACATTCTCCAGCAAAACTGAAGTTGCTAGGTAAGTTACTCATCTTGGAAGAGGGCATTTATCATGGCTTTTTCTGTTTAGGGTAGAAACACACATGTACTTTATAAACTCCTCTACCCATTAGTTAGGGTGTAATAGGTGGTGATCCCAGTTGGAAACCTACATTTTAAGTTTCAATCAGTAATGACAAGTCTGGTTCTGTTTACGAGTTCTATAATGTATTTATAGAAATGTATTTATGCTTATTAGAAATTCTTCCCCTTCCTCTATTCCTATGATGTGGAGGTTTGATCTTTTCATAGTGTCCCATATTTCCTGGTTGTTCCACTTTTGTGTATTTTTAAATTTTTCATAATCTTTATTTGAGTTTTTTAGTTGCTCTGTGTTATCTTCCAGATCTGATATTCTTTGCTCAGCTTCCTCCATTCTATTTCTAAGGCTTTTTCTTTCCTTTCCTTCCATTTATTCGATTGGATGTATGAGTGTTCTATTTCTTTTTCATTTCATCCTGTGATTTCTTTAAATATATCTAATTTCTTTTTTTGTTAGTCTTTCTCAATTTCTTCTTGTAGTCTCAATTTCGTTGGTTGGCTTTCCTGTTTTTCCAGTGTTTCTACTTCCTTAGTGTTTGTTTTTTTCTCTCTCTAGTTCTTCTGTGGGTTTGTCTAACCCTTCCTTTAGTTCTCTGAATTCTTCTTATTGTTCTTTAATTTTCTGCTAGTAGTCTGCACTTAGTCCTCTAAGGTCTGTTTGGCGGTCACCTCCAGGGGGAGATCCCATTGTACCTTATATCTTACAGGGTTGGTACGAGCCTTGGTGTGGAATTATCCTGCACCAGTTCCCATGTTGTGCTCTTCGTTCGTGTCCCTGGCATGTGGATTTCCGTTTGTCGATTCAAATCAGCAATACGACTTTTTCATGTAGAGGGTGAGTTTTTTGATTTCATGCTTTTATTTCCTTCCTTCTTCCGCTATTTTTTTTCCCGCCTTCCTCTCCCCCTCCTTTTTTCTGGAGGTGTTAACTTGTCTAGTTTTCAGGCTTTCATTTTTGTTTTATTATATTTGGATATTGGAAGTCTAAGTCAGCTCTATCCCTCCCTCTTCTGAGAGTTTCTTCTAATCCAATCCACTGGATACCTCTCTCTTCCTCAAATCCAAATTGTTGGGGGGGGGGGGGGGGGGGGGAGGGGGGATGGGCGGGATTGCCCTGGACTTAGCCTGCCCCGGACCTGAGTCAGGCAAAAACCCGAGGCAAGGCCAGACCCAAGCCAGGACCTTCGGTGCGGAGGGGGGGCGGGTGAGCACGCCGCGCCTGAGGACACTCGAACCTAGCCCTGCCAGCCACCTGGCTCTCCGCCGAGACCAGGAGACCAGAAATCTCAATTGTCCAGCGCTACACGACAAAGAGTCACTCTGGCCCTAAGTTTTTACCTGTTAGAGCTCGTGTCGGACAGCTCAAGTGTTCCCTAACAGGTCCGGACCGTGGAGTCCCGAACACCCGACCCTACTAGAACAAAATGGGGACCTCATTAACTCAAACGCTTCTTTGTTACTCAAAAGAAACAATAAAGGAAGTAAAATGAGAAAACCCACTGAGTGGGATGAAACCTTACGCGGCAGATACATCTGACAAAGCTTAATTTCCAGCGTATACACGCTACTCAAAAAACAAGAAAAAGGAAAAAAAAGGAATCCCTCAAAAAGATGGGGCAAAGAGCGTGAATCAGGACTTCACAGAGGAAGATACTAATGATGGCTGAGACAGTCTAAAAACTGTTCAAACGTCACTACATATATCAAGGGAAATGCAAATTAAGACATTCTAAATATCACCTCACCCCGCACCGATAAACTGGCAGGTCAAGAAAACAATGATACCAGTGCTGGAGAGGGTTGTGGGGAAAGGGGGAACACTCATCCATTGGCTGTGGACATGTAAAACTTGTACAGCCACTGTGGAAAGCAGTGTGAGAACCCTTGGAGACTCAAATATGAACTTGCCCATTTGATCCCTGTCATACCACTCTATGGGTATTATACCTCAAAGATCATCCTATACGCAGAAATACATGCACAGACATGTCTATTTATTAGCAGCTCTGTATTCACAATTGCAAAAAGGGCTGGAACCCAACCCAAGATGGACCCCTCAATCTGCTGAGTGGATAAGAAAATGTTGCGGTACATGTACACAATGGAGTTTCTATAGCAGCAATAGGAAGGGATGATTCATGAACTTTTGCAGGGGTAAAGGATGGAGCTGGGGACTATTATATTAAGGAAGTAACACAATCACAGAAAAAGTCAAATGACGAATGGTATCCCTCATATGTGGATTGGCTAGCAGCACATTACCCATTATTAATATTGTCTTGTGCGAAGAGCGGATCATATTAAAAAACAATACAGAAAGGCTGCATCATCGAGAAACTGACTGAAGGGGTGAACTGGGAGGGGTGGAGGGGTGGGAGAGGGACATGGGTCTATATTCTATTAATGTATATTTAATTTAAAATTACATGGTATTTTACTCAAAATTTATATAACAATAACTTTGGGATTATCATAAACAAATGTCTATAAAAAAAGAGAAATAAATAAAATTAAAAAATAAATAAATAAATAAAAGAAGAAATGACTAAAAAAAAATCCTATGGGTTTTATTCTAAAATCTTATGGGTTTTAGACTTGTATAGTTGCCCCCACAACAATATCTTCTAGTTAACTCATTGCAATGAATTTCTCCTGTTGCTTCTACTTTTCTGGTTAAACCTGATTGAGACAAAGATTTAGAATATAAGGATATTCATTGAAGGGTTAATTATGGCTACTCCAAATCTCACTAAAAATATGTAGTTTGTAAAGACTTTGTAAACATGAAAAATAATATGAAATGCAAAAAGAATATTGGAAACTCTGAAAGAATTAAACAGTTGGTATTTTCTAAAGAGGAAAAAGACAAACTTATTCACATTAAGTGAAAGTGAAAATAATCTAATTTATAATGTGTAATTCTCAAAAGGCTCAAGAAGTAGTATAATGCTCTGCAGAAGTGTGTGTGTGTGTGTGTGTGTGTGTGTGTGTGTGTGTGTAAAAGTTCTAGGGAAAAAAAGTAGATAATGACTAAAATTTTAAAAACCAAGAACTACTAATATAGTCATATTCTGTAAGGACATGGGGAAAAATAATGGAAGAGCTGCTAAATGACTCATGCAGTGGATGGCTGCATGAGAGTAGGGAATAGAAGGGGAAGGAGCTGAGAATCTACTATTTCACCTCCCTTGTAGATGATTACTTTTACTAATTCAATGATGCAAGCATATACACTTAATTTAGCTGCAAAAATGAATCTGGACTAGGAGAGTGGAAAAGAAGCAAGGCAAAAAGGAAAGAAGGAGAGAAGAGAAGGAAGGAAAAAACAGGACAACAAGGAAAGGATGGAAGAAAGGAACAGAGGAGAAGGTAAAGGGAAAGAAAGGCAAACTGAGGTGTGTCCACACACGCAGCATTATTATGGTATTCATGGTCTCACACACTTTTTAATAAGGGCTGTAGAGACAACTCAGTGGCTAAGAGCACTGGCTGCTCTCGCAGAGGACCCAGATTCTATTCCCAGCATTCACATGGTGGCTAACAACCATCTGTAACTCAAGTTCTAACGCCCTCTTCTGGTCTCTGTGGGCATTACAAACATGAGTGCATTTACATAAATGTAGATAAAAACATTCATACATCTAAAATAAAAGTAAATTAAATTAGAAAATCTTTTCCCCTTAATTTTTATTGAGCTTTTGTACATTTCATTTCATAATCAAAATTAGACCCGTTCCTGTGTCCATGCCCCCTAAAGTATTCATGCATTCTGCTGTACATGTTTAGTGCTGTCTTGCATTTTTTTCTCAGTCATTTTTTTTTAAAACTTTTTCGATGCAGAAGTTTACTGTTTTGGTCAGTTCTTTTCCCTTTAATTTTATATCATCCCAAAATGTGCATATATACACTCCACTCATATACAAAAATTACAAAGTATGAAAATAAACTATAGCTTAATTCCAAAACATGTTTAGGGATTCACATTTTAGCAGTAAAGTTGTGTGCAGGTAACCTGGCTATGATCAAGAAAACAAAGGACATCAAAGCCTGGAGAGGCTGTGGGGAAAGGGGAGCATTCATTCTCTGCTGGTGGGATTGCAAACTCATGCAACCCCTATGGAAAGCAGTGTGGAGAACTCTTGAAAGACTCAAAATGAACCCACCATTTGACCCAGTCATACAACTCCTGGGCGTATACCCAAAAGACCCATCCTATAGCAGAGATACGTGTACATAACCATGTTTACTGCAGCTCTTTTCACAATAGCAAAGAGCTGGAAACAACCCAATTATCCCCCAACTGATGAGTGGATAATGAAAATGTGGTACATTTACACAATGGAGTTCTATGCATCTGTAAAGAAAGATGACATCCTGAATTTTGCATGTAAGTGGATGGAACTAGAAGCTGTTACACTAAGTGAAGTAATGCAGTCTCAAAAATCTTTTAACAACATGAGAAATTGCAATGTTATGGTAAGAAAAAAGACAACATGAAATTATATACAATATAAATCTACTTTAAATTTTTTTTAGAAATCATACAAAGTGAATTATTTTAGAGATATGATTTTTTTCTCCCTTAATCTCTTCTATTATTCAAAGATTTCTTTAGTTTACTTATATTTTCATCCTGAGGAAAATCTTCTGTGATTCTAGTTTCTTTTGCCTTTTAAAGACCACTAAGGATTATAAACAAAATAGCAAGAGCACAGATGGGACTGGATGGGTATTGGCACTTCCTGATCCAGTCTGGAGACTTTGGGTTCTTCAGAGATGTAGATTCTGACTTATCAACCCACTGTGGATCCTCTGAAAAAAATTCTCTAGATCCAGTCTAGTAGGGCTGCCAGTGCTGAGCTCTGATAAAGGCTGTGTCCTACCTTTAAAATCATAGTGAACTTACTCAATATTCCTGACATTTTTGGAAATGTGAAACATAAAGACAAAACTTATAAAATTATTTCTGCTAAGCTACATCCTTAGCTGATGAAAATGAAGTATGACAACAGACTTGTTCTTTTCTCTGGCCTGACATCAACCATGTTCCCCCCATTTTACATTCTAGCTCCTTCACACTTCCATTGCAGAAAGGCTATATGACTATGGAAAGGCTATGGTACTTAAGTACACCAAGTTAATAAGAAATACTTTTCTATTCATTAAGGCATGGTAAGTATTTAAGCAGACGCTAAACTCCAGCTCCAGAAAAATCTTTGAGCTCTTTAAGAGCACAAGATCCAATTTCAAAGAATCAATACAAGAAAAACAACATACCCTTTACTAGTGGTGACAGGCTGCCCAGGTCTCCTTCAGTGTTCTGGCCAAGGAGGATTTGCTGTTTAGGAATCTGCCTGACGTGACTGTAGATTCTCCAAGGAAGGAAGCGCAGGGCTGTCGAAGGTACCCATATGTGTACTTGGAATGTGAAATGGAAAATTATTCTGACAAGAACAACTTTCAACTGCAGTGCCTTCCTGTTGGAGGAAAAGGATCTTCCTGTTTGAGAACTCAGCAGGAATGCTTGGGAGGAAGTATGTGTGAAGTCATCTAAGGTAGAGGAAAACTTACTAGAAGAAGGACTAAAATTGTAATAACAGAGAACTAGAAATCTAAAAATATCCACTGGACCCAGAAGGCTTCAGGAGAACTGCTGTCAGCACTATTAGCAGTAGCTAGTATACCACTAGCTGAGATAGGGCTCTTACCAGAAGAATAAGAGAAGATTCAGAGAGCGCACACCACATGCCCCAAGGAGGGAAGACTCTGGATCTATACTACACAGTTCTAAGTTCCTCTCCATAATTCACCATTTGCATCTATCAGTTCTTCTCACCTAAAGGAAAGGTTGCACCTATTTAGTAGGGCTGTCCTGAGTTCATAGAATGGAGACTGGCACAGAATGCCTGCAAAGGACATAGCTGTTCTTACTACTTAAGCTCAGAGTCTGTTGTTTTGTTTTGAGTCAGGGTTTCGCTGTATAGCTCTGGCTGGCATGGAACTCTGTTATGTAAGATGAGGTTGGCCTTGAACTTACAGAGATCCACTTGTCTTTGCCTCCTGAATGCTGGGATTAAAGGTTTATCACAATGTCTAGCTATGCTCAGTGTTTTGATACAAGTTCCAGACCTCAGCTATGCTACCAATTGCCTGTGAGAGTAGGTGAACTGTGAGATAGATCTTATTTTTAATCTTAAATTTTAAACTAATGGCCGGAATGATCTTCCAATGGTCATTTTTGGTATAAATTCTATTATTCTGAAATCTCATTATTTTATACCCTGTAACCTAGTTCTTATAACATGTGCAGTCCTCAGGCTGGAGAGATGGCTCAGTGGTTAAGAGCACTGGTTGCTCTTGCAGAGGACCCGGGTTCAAATCCCAGCACCCATATGGTGGCTAACAACCATCTGTAACTCCATTTCCAGGGGCTCTGATGCGCACTTCTGACCTCCATGACCATTGCACAATACAGGACCGCTTACATGCATGCAGGCAACACACTCATACACAAAAATAAAATAAAACTAATAAAATACTGGAAAAAAACCATATGCAGTCTTCAATAGATGGCCCCTGATATTCACATCAGAGGGTCAGACTTCATCCCCAAGGCTATGTCTCATTGCCAAGCACTGTCACTAAGCTCACCAAAATATATAGTTGACATTTATGGTCTAAACTGGCTCCAAAAAGTGAGTGTCTTCCCAAGCTGTGGAGTTGAAAAAGGCAGATAAAGTGGAGAAGGTGTAATTCCTGTGCCTATTACTCACCAATTGTTTGACTAGTTGGATAATTACTTGATCTATCTGAGCCTTGGTTTCCACATTTGTAAGTATAAGTATTAATAACAACCCCAGTGGAGTAAAGAGAAATGTTTCAGTGGGGACTTGTTAAAGATGGCAAGGCAGACATTGTTCAGGACTAACTGCAATGCCAGCCCTGATGTGCAAGCTTCAGGTCACATGCCTGTCATCACAGCTACTCAACAGAATGGGGTAGAAGGTTTGCAAATTCCAGAAGAGCTTGGGCAACTGTGTGAGATCCTGCTTCAAAATCAGAAGTTAAATGAGGGACAGGAATAGGTCAAAGCCTCAGTCATGCTAGGCTCAGTGGTAGGGTACTCACCCAGCATGACTGAGGACTCGAGTTCAACCTCCACTAACACACACACACACACACACACACACACACACACACACACACGTTATTGAAAATTGTAGTAAGGGTTAAAGGCTACTGTAGAAGAGGAGAAATGACTCACTGTTGACTACTAGTGTTGACTTACAGATTTATATCCAAGAGGCAGGGCACAGATACACATGAAAAATTACTAAGAGGAGCTCAGTTTACTGATAAACTTGATCAGATGAATACGTCACTAAAGTTTAACTCTACAGGCCAAGGTTGAGGCTTAGACAAAGAGATGGCTCTGACTTAAAAGGACCGTACCTTAAGCTTGGTTGAAGATGGAATCTTGGTCAAGAGTTTAACAAGTGTTAATAAACATTTACCTTTTATCATCAATAATCATTCTGTTTGACTCAGTTTTTCTTCATTTCCTCTATAGTAAGACCATCTTTTGAAATATGCTTTTCCTTTTTGTACGTTCTGGCCTGCAGCCTTTCACCCGTATATCAGGGACATCAGGGATGGATTTCAGGGTGCTTTAAAATCATTACAGCTGCCCAGGTAATATAGCTTGCTGTCACCGTTGTTCATTTCCATTGCCCAGTAGTCCTAGTGGCTTTTCTCTTGCATTCTGAGACTTGGCAGCTATCATTTTTGCTGAGCTACTTGGAAGGTTCAACCAGAGAGCTGGTAGGAACTCGAGGCCATTGTTGGCCCCTCCACCTTGTATCAGCTAGGAAAAAAAAATCATAACAGATTATTCAGGAAAGTTCTTCATTGGTGTACTTTATGCAGAAAGAAATGAGAAAGTCCTTGAAATAGTATTTGGCAAAATATGGACAAACAGAAGAATTTTGGATGAAAGACCATGAAGCAAACGAATCACCTTTGAGAACCCAGCAGATGCTGAGGATGCAGCCAGAGACATGAATGGGATGTTCTCAAAGAATGGAAAACCATCAAGGTAGAGCAAACAAACAAACAAACAACAAGCATCATTTGAAAGCGGCAGGCATGGACTGCCTCCATCTCCAAGAAGCAGAAACCCTTCCAGAAGTTTTCCAGGAAGAAGACCAGTAAGTGGAGGAGCTATCCGCCCCCACCCCCACCATGTGGAAGAAACCCATATGATGGTGGATTTCCATGAATTTTAATGTGAAATGTGATCTTCCAGAGGACTATTTCCAATAAGAACAGGACCACTGCCATGAAGTGGGGGTGCGCACCTTCAGGAGCAGTTCACAGCAACAGTGGTATAGGAAGGGCCTCCCTATCATGTGGAAGAGACATTTATGGAGGACCCATGCAAAAGGAACCCCCGCTTTGTCATGAATATGTTTATCCCTGAGAGATGATAGATATTCTACTAAGGACAGCTGTGTAAGCAGAGATTACCCAAACTCTCATGATATAGGAGATTATGTACTAACACCAAAAGATTTTTACTTACCATGATTATGGTCACTCTGGTTCATATGTTGACTATCCATTATGAGGCTATACTGATAGAGATGTATATGGTTGGGATTAGGACTACTCAGATCTTCCAAGGGGAGGGTCCTACAGAGGTTCATATGAAAGTCATGGTAGCTCAACATAACACTGCACATATATGAGGGACCAGGTCATCTTACAGTGGAGGTAGTCACTACAATTACAGCAGCTTATATGATGGATACGGTGGAGACTGAGAAAGCTACTTAAGCAGCCAAAGGAATCTCTAATCAAATTGTTGTTATCACATTGGTGCTTCATGTATTGGCATAGATCCTAGACAAAAACTTACTTTTGTCACATCCCTAGACCAATGTAATTTCTTACTGTATTCTAAATATGTATCCTTATATGTAGGGACAAGTGTATTTCTTACCACTCATCAAAGAAGATTCTTTTTGCAACAGATGGAGACTATTACAGAGTTCAACAACTGATCAAATACAGAGGTTAAGTGTCTATAAGTTAGCTAGCCCTAAGTGGCACATCTACAATGGAACCTCTGTACCTAAGGCTCTCAGAACACAGGAACGTAGTGAAACAGGGAATAAACAGAATAACTAATGCATCTCTCAACTCTCACAGCAAAGCTTCCTCATGCAACATACAGTGGTTAGCACAGAAAGCCACAAATGACCAAAATGTAGAGACTAAGAGACTACAGAGTGCCTGTCCCTGGATAGGACTCCTACACTAAATCTCACCCATTCGTGGCTCAGGGACCACTACGAAAGATGGGTCAGAAAGACTGTAAGATCCAGGATGGTTGATGACTTCAAAGAAGCAGACTTTTCTAGGATTCTGGGAACTTGTTCATATGAATTTTCAGCAATAGTGGCAGCATAAGACCCACAGAAACTCAACCCAGATAAAAACCCAGCACAGAACTGGAGAAATGGGCAGGAGGACCCAACCTTAGCTGAGGAACTATTGGCAGCTGACCACTGCTAAGTGTGGGAGAGTTGGTCTTCTTTAAAGGCTGACACCAGATAGGCTGACCAGGCTCCAGTAGATGAACTCACACCAAGGGATATCTGGGGACACAAACTTGAGTCACCAGGCCTTAACATATCTGACAGAATGCATGAAACCCAGTGGAGGGGTGTGTGTGGCTATTTGGGCAGTACTGATAGGGGAGGGGGTCCAAATGTGATTAAGGTGTATGAAATACACAAAAAGTCAATGTGAATTATATAGTGGGGAAACAAAACAAAAACAAAAAAGAGGCTGGGAGTGGCACATCCATTTAATCCCAGCGTTGGGAGGCAGAGTCAGGTGGAACTCTATGAGATCCAGGCCAGCCTAGTCTATATCCTGAGTCCCAGGTCAGCAGAAAAAAAGATTATATTTTTCACAATTTACTTTTCTCTTATGAGATTTCTTGCTTTTCAGAAGCATTTAAGGATTATTTGGAGTCTGTCTTTATAATGTTAGAGTTTGGGCCAATATTGCAAACTAATAAAAGATTGTCAGATTCTCTAGCTCTGGAGAAGAATGAACCCACTTCTTTTCTATTTTCCTTGGGAAATCTCAGCCTCTCTCCACCTCTGCTTTCTATCACATTCATTTATGGTAAGGAGTAAGAGACAAACTGAGAAAAGCCCAAGGGGGATATTAGCAGCCCCTCCCTTTCCGCCAGACCTCTGATACTTATCTCCAAAGTGTGTTTACAGATTTGGGTGGTGACTGAAATCTCTGCTCTTCTTTGGCTTTTAACTGTGAAGTCAGGCCAGCTCTGCAGAAGACAACTGGTCTTGTGACTTGCTCTTCTTTTTCTTTGGGCTAAGGAATGGTCCTGAGAACTGAGAAAATGAAAGCAACTTTGTTAATACTTCCTGAAATAAAGTTACTTGGGTAAGAAATGTTCTCTCTCGGGCTGCGTTATGACATTGTGTTTCCAAATTTCATTCTGAGTATAGATAAGTGAGAATGAGATACTATAAAACAAGCACAAAAACAAGGAAAACATGCTCCTGTCAGGATATTGGAGATAGGGATATTATATTTGCAAAATACCCATGGAGTACAAAAACAATAAATAACTTCAAATTGCAAATTGTCCTTTGTTTTCTTGAAAGATAAATGAACAAACGAAAAAAGGCACTTTGGCTGGGTGTGGTGTAGAGCTGGAGGGTTGGTTGTAAGTTCAAGAACAACTTGGGCTATATGGTAAGATTCTTTCTCCTAACAACAGAACAAAACAAGACATGGTATTTTATGCCACAAACTTCTAAATCCAACCATAACCAAAAGAAGCTGTTTTAAATAGTTTCCTCTTTAGAGACAATTGTCAATATCTGTGTTTCTCTGAAAGGCTGGGGAGAGATCCAGAGATATATATTTCAGCCATCTATCCATTCATTCATATTTGTGGATCATGCCTAGTCATTCATACATTCATTAATTATTCATTAATTCAGGAAGTCAATATTTATTGAATTTCAACCACATGTTAGAGAATGTTTTATGTCCCCAACAGTCTCAGACTAATTGAAATAAAAATAAAAATAGGGACATTTATTGATTCTGTGAAGGAAAATTGATGTAATTAAGGTTAAGTATTTCTAAAGGGAAGAGAGAAGATAATGACAGGGAAGTACTCATTCTTGCTAAAGGTCAAACCACAGACCAGAATAGATGTGCGCAAACAGGAAGTCAGTATCCTCAGGCTTTCAACATCTTTTTGCCAAGAGTATGAACTGTCCTCAAAGGCTCTGGTACTAAAGTCCTGGTTGCCAGCTAGTGAATATGAATCTAATCCTTGAGAGGTAATTGGTTCATGAGAGCTTTGACCTAATTAACAGATTAATCTATTGATTGATTCATAATTTGATAGACTTATTCCAAGATGGTGTAATCTAGGGGCATAAAGGAAATAGGTTACTGGGGATGTACTATGAAGGCAATATCTTGGCCCAAGCCTGTTCTCCTTTTCTCTGCTTCCTGACTGCCACCAAGTAAGCAGTTTTCCTCTGTCATGTCCTTCCACCATGATGTTCTTCCCTTGCCACAAACTTAAAAAAAATGTTTCAAGTGGATGCAGATATCTGAAACCAGGAGTCAGAATAAATCCTTCCTCCTTTCTTTTAATCACGTTTTCAGTCTAGAACACCAACCAATGAGAACAGGCTGGCAGTTTAGAGTTTCTTCCCAGCCAATAAATTACCCTGAAACCAATCCCCTCTCGAGTACTTGCCTTGTGGGTTACTATCCAGGACTGCATGACTCACTGGGCATGAGTTGTGATTCCTTTCCAAATAAATGATACTTTTAAACAATAATTTACTATTTTTTACATGTATGAGTGTACTGTTTGCATGTAGGTTGGTGCACCCGTGTCAGGCCATGCCGTGGGGGTCAGAAGAGGGTGTCGGATTCCCCTGGAACTGGATTCTTAGCTGCCATGTGGATGCTGGGAATCGAAGCCAGGTCCTCTGCAAGAGCAGTCGGCTGGCACTCTTAGCCACCAAGCCATCTCTCCAGCCCCATGATACTTCTTTTGAACTCCTGCAAAACCTTTTTAAACGTTATTCCGTAACTATGAATCAGGAACTATTTTATGGGACTTTCGTGTATTGTTGTGCTTAATCTCTGGCATACATAGTCATTATCTCTTCTTTAGATACCCAGAAATAGATTACAAAGGGATAAGGTGACTTGCATAATATGCCCTTGTAAGGGACAAGGCTGGCCTGGCTCTAGAACCAGGACTAGAGTGAGCTGAGTGAGAGTCTGCAGGTGTGTCCACCCTTTTGATTTGTTTTTTGTTTTGTTTTGTTTTGAGACAAAGTGTCCCTATAGCCTCTATTAGTTTGGAACTCACTATGTAGACCAGGCTGGCACAGAGATTTGCCTATCTGCCTCCTTGATGCTGGGACTAAAAGTGTGCCTCACCATGCCTGGCAATGTCCAATCTTTTACAAGACACTTTCATCTACAAAATTCATGTTTGAGAATGGCACAGATTTTTTTTTTTTCTGTGCTGCATTCACAGCTGTCCTCGGATACATGCTGCAGGAAGTGGGTTGAATATAAAACTATGTCCAACCCACTGGCATAAAATTTAAGGACACACATTTTCAGAGCAGCATAAGTACTGATCCCACATTTACACAACTCCAAGAATAAACATTGCCTTAAATGTACCTGAAGTACCTTGCTTACCTTCTGAGTATAATACAGTCCCATCCTGTCCAGCTCTTTTCAATTTAACCCATTTCAATGTAACATTCTCTACAAAATAACAGGATGGAGTCAAAAGCCCATACTCCGATCTGTGGTGGTATCACTGTCTCACAGATAAAGCCGTAATGTGAGCTCCATGCATTGCTCAGTTCTGAATATAAAACATCTGATAAACCTGACTATAGAATCAAGTCAGCTGATAGTCCTAAAGCTGAAGTGGGATAGAAGGGGAACATTTGGGAAAACTCCTGTACTCCAAAGACAGCTCGTCTAACCAGAATAAAATAAATTCCAAAACGGGAAGGCCAGGATTGGAAGAAATAAAACTAGATTGTTTCACTTGGAAAGTGAAACATGTTCTGTAGGAATTTGTTTTGCAAATAGGAGCTGGCAAAGTAGTTGGTTTCTGTTTTATCCTTTTTTTAAGGTTCTTGCTTCATGCCTGATGTTAGAGCTTGAAGTCTCAGGAAATGAGGGAAGAAGGATATGAAGCTGGGGGAGCAAGGACAGGCTGATGCATACATCTCTAGATAGACAAAACCTGCCATTCCCACAGTCTCAAACCATCCTGCAGAAGCTGAACCTTTGTCATGGAGCTAAGCTTACATCTGGACCAGGATGCAAAAAAGCAGAGGGAACTAGAGGAATGAGAGGCCTTGTTCTTCTTTGGCTGTTCTAGGAGAAAGAAAACTCCAGGAAAGTCTGTCCCACCAGAGGCCCCTCCCTCTCATGAGGCATGAGAACGCTGGCTCCTGCTGTGAACCTGTGAACCTGGGACCTGAGGCTCAGCCTTCTTTCTGGTTATGGTTCAAGAATCAGGAGAAATCAGTTTCACTCTGCCAGATATCAGTAATAATAAATATAATTATTTATTGAATCAGTGGGTCAAGATCTAAGATGCTAAGGGACAGACATCACTTGAAAGCATTAAAAAAAAACCTCTATAATATGGGAATTAAGATACTATAAAGACATAGTGTATCTTGGTTTTCCAGACATCTTTTTTTTTTTTTTTTGAGACAGGGTCTCCCTGTAGCTCTGGCTGTCCTGGAACTCACTCTGTAGACCAGGCTGGCCCCGAACTCACAGAGATCCGCGTGCCTCTGCCTCCCAAGTGCTAGGATTAAAGGTGTGCGCCACCACGCCCGGCATTTTTATTTATTTCTAGATATGTATCAATGTACTGTCTGCATGCAAGTTTGTGCACCCATGTCGTGCAATGCCGCGGAGGTCAGAAGAGGGTGTCGGATTCCCCTGGAACTGGAGTTCTCCTGGAGTTGGAGTTTCAGACGGTTCTCAGCCGCCATGTGGGTGCTGGGGATCGAACCCGGGTCCTCTGTAAGAGCGGTCAGCGCTCTTAACCGCTAGGCCATCTCTCCAGCCCCCCAGACATCTTTAATTGGTGTGTTGCTTTTCAGGACAGAGCAGAGCAGACTTGTGAGCATCTCGGTTCTTAGGAATACCCACACAAAGGTTCCTTGGACTCAGGTACCCTAGACAAACCCTGTCATTGGTTCTTTGTGTTAGGTCATCTGTCTCCTCTAATCACCATCAAATGGTTCACAATAATGACATCCATATATGTTTCACATTCTCTTTTTATCATTAAAAGGTGGGTTTTCTAACACACAGTCAAAAGCAACAAGTGCTTGGATATTCTTAGAGCAGAATGCAAGATCAGAGGCAATCCTTTATTACAGAACCTGGTTATTCTTAGATTGACTTATATCTCAAAGGAAAAACACTGAACTATTTCAAATAACCAAAGGAACCCCATGTAGGCACCTGAACCTACACCTGGCCTAAGGGTCCCTGGCATACGATCTCCATAGTGACTATAGTCTGTGTGCCTCAGGATCCTAGGAGTGTAAGTCATGCCTATCTTTGTGATGCTTTGGAGCAGAGTTGCAAACATTTTTGTTAAAGAGTCAATTAGTGAATATTTTCTCTGGCTTTGTTACAAGGCCTGTGTCTACTCTGCTGTTGTGGTATAAGGGAGTTAAGTATATGATCCAGTAAAACTTTATTTACAAAAGCAAGTGACAGGCTATATCTGGCCTCTGAGAGGTCCTTAGACCTTGTTCTGCGACCCTATGCCTTCCTCATGATCACAGAGTATCTTGAAGAAACAAGGTCAAATCTTCTGCATGCTCTTAGTTAGCCATTTTCCATTTTCTTTTCCTGGTAGCATACTTTTGAGGGTGTCAAAATGTTACAGTCATTACATTTATTTGCTTAGTCTCTGTTGGCACTTCAAAGAAGTGTAAGTAGGTTTAAGGCTCATGGATTCTTCAGCAGCTGGTTTCCTGACACCTCACAGCACCCCAGGTAACCTCACACAACCTTACACAAGGCCTAAATGCCTCCTTCGATGACATAGTCTCCTCCTACCCTTCACTTCTCTTCCCTATACCAACTTTTTGAATCCAGAAAATGTTTCTAAAAAGAAGACAATGCCTTGTCCCTCCCAACCGCCACAAAAAGAATTCCCACGCCAGCTGTCCCTTAAACTAAAAATCCAGCATCACACACACACACACACACACACACACACACACACACACACACACACACCACACGAACACAAACATGGTAATAGAATTCTAGAGTCAGGAATGGTGGGGACATTTACAAAAATGTTTCTCCAATTTCCGATGATTGCTTTTCAAGTAAGAAGCAGGAAGGAAATTCCGGTTGATTGTGTACACTTCCCAAAGGAGCAGAGGGGTGGGGCTCTGGAGGTGGCGCCCCTGGCTCAGGACCCCAGGTCCACGAAGCGCGCCACCTACTGGGCGGCCCGCCATAGCCTCCCGCCTCTGCATCTGCCTTGCTGACCAGGGAAACAAAGGTCACCTCCATCCGGCCCCAGCTAACAAGAGTGACTATTTCTCCATCTCATCTCGTCAGATCTTACTGACAAGGACAAGTCGAAGCTCTGGACTTGCTGCGGGAGGCCGTGGGGCCGAAGGGTGCGGCACGGGCATGCCCGCCGCCCCTACACTTGCTGCTTTGTGCTCGCCCAGCCAGAGCAACGCGTGCAAAAAACCTTGCTTCATTTTGTTTCCCGAATATCTGTGGCTTTAGCCAGGTGTGTGACTGCCACTCCTGATTCCTTTCCCAATGTTTCAGTTTCCTAAAGCGAGCTCCTCCTCCCCTGGGACCTCTGCCACCCAGCCAGGGGTGGGAGCATGCACTCACTCTAGCAGCTGGGCCTGCAGAAATACTGCTCCTGGGGGCCTGGCTTTGGGGTGACAGGCCACCCCAGCACCAAGGTCCACTACATTTCCCTCTGGGTGCCGGCCGCTGTTGCCTCCAGGGGGTGCTCTTCTCCTCTGCTCTCAATTTGTAACTGCCCCGCCTCCCCCCAAATCACTTCCTGTACTATAGGAGGTGCTTGATTTTATCCGTTGTTCCCAGAGCTCCTGAGCTGCTCAGCCTCTGGGCTTTGGTGTGGCCCAGGCTCCAACAGAGATTGATTCCTCTTGCACCACGACAGCCCAGATACAATTATTTGCTCTGCCCTCTTAAATGTTTTATTGTTTCCTGAAATTGCCCCAGAAATGGATACATTCAGAGCAGAGACCTATAACATTCTAAGTGACAGAAAGTTCCTGATTGGCTCAGCACTGTAATTGCAGTAGCATCTCAGGCCTGAGGAGGGGACATAGGACCTCTGGAATTTATTTAAGATGAAAATGAGGCTCCCCTGGCCAAGAAGATGGCTCAGCAGGTTAAGTCACTTGTCACTAAGCCTGAAGACCCAGGTTTGATCTCGGGACCCACATGGTAGACTACCGGAACAGACTGCTGGCAAGTTGTCTTCTGACCTTCACACGCTGCCTGCATATAAATGAATACATGCAATGAAAATTAAAAAGAAAAAGCGAGGTTCTAAGGCTAGGGTGCAGCGCAGAAGTAGAGCTCTTGCCTACATTCTCAAGCCACTGATTCCATTCCCAGAACCCAGAAGGAGACAGGGAAAGGGAAAAGGAGAGGGAGAGGGAGTGTGCCCCCTTGCTTTGACAATGAAATGTGGTTTTAACAATTCACCATACCACTCTCTGTTGCACATTAGTTGAACCCTTTCATCCAATCATACGTTTAGTCTTGCCAGCTTCATATCCATCCTCCTAAATTGGGTCACTTTGTAGGCTATTTCTACAAGGTATCTTTCTGAGAAAACCAAACTGTTGCTACCCTTCCTATCACAGCTTGTTAATTGTTCCATGTGCCTTTCCAACCTTCCTGGTTTTCCAAGAGGAATGAGAGGGATAAACTTTGTGTGAAGGAATTGCTAGGGTCCCTCTGTGTCAGATGGGACAATCCATGGAGTAGAACAGAGCCAAATCCTTCAAGATGAGTGAGTTTACATAGACTATGATAGAATTCAGGAAGCCAGGAAGCTGGTAGGTGTGTAGGGCAAAGGAGAGAAGTTACAACATAAGAAGACAGGTCAGATGCAAACTGAAATTGAGGGAATGTGGGGGAGAAAATATGCTCAAAGTACATTATATACTGGCATGAAAATGGCCCTATGTAAACCTGTACAATAAAAATGTAAAGAAAGTAAGTCCATAGAGGATGTAGGGAGCAAGGCATGGAGAAAAAGAAGAATGTAAGGGAAAAAGGCATCTGAGAATTATAAGCCTTGGGACAAGTTCAATCGGATGCTTCACTAAAGCTCAAGAAGTAAGGGACTGATAAAATAGTATGAAATCCCAGATTGTTGAAGCCCTACAAGCTTTGAGTTAGTACTTAGGGCCAGGCTAGGCCACCAATCATGCATGAATTACAGCCCAGAGTAAATAGTTTTGGTTTCTACGTTATGAAGGTTCACAAAGAATATGGCAGAGTTGGGGAAGGATGACTAGGAAGGAGCCAAGAGGAAGTCAAGGCTATATTGGCCCTGGCACCCTGATATCTGTTTTGTACACAAAGAACAGTTCCAGGAAGAAAAGAATGAGGAACATCATGAAATCTGATGGATGTTCTGGCTGGCTGGCCACTTCTTTACACTTCAGCTGCCAAACAGTGACATGTTTGGAATGCCTTAAGGACACCCATTTTTAGTTATGCAAATGACTGCAAATACTCTTTTCTATAGTTTGTAGGAGGTTTTAGGTGAGTGTAGGCAAATGTTTGAAGGGTATAGTGGGACTCAGAACTCTGTTTCCTGACTAGGAGCTGAGCAGCTCTGCTTAGCCACGCACTTCTGTATCGGTACACTGGTACAGTGCCTTACCGCAGGCCCAAAAGTGATGGGGTCACCTTACCATGGACAGAAACCTCTGTAATTATAAGCCAAAGTATATATTTTCTACTTAGAAGTTTATTAGCTAACTCTCTCATCACCAGATGTAAAGCCATAGAGTTACATTTGAAAGCTATCATTGTATCTACCAGTTCTATCTATCTATCTATCTATCTATCTATCTATCTATCTATCTATCTATCTATCTATCTATCATCTATCTATCATCTATCTATATTTGCTTCTATAACTCTGCACACATCTGTGCTTTCAGGAGCTCTAATTCTTAAATACTGGAAACACCTGCCTCTGCCTCCCAAGTGCTAGGATTAAAGTTGTGCGCCATCACGTCCTGCCATGTGGGTTCTGGGAATCAAACCTGGGTCCTCTGCAAGAGCAGTCAGTGCTCTTAACCACTGAATCATCTCTCTGGCCCATAATTTTGTTTATTTTTAAACCATAGATTGCTCTTTAAATGGTTACTATGTTTCTGGATCAACAGAGATTTGTGGAATGTAAATGGAGGAAAGTAGGCAGCATAGACAGATTGTGCTAAGAGGTAACTGCAGTTTCATTCAGTTTTAAAATATTGTGTAGTAGAGCAATAAATTCCTCAATAATGAACAATATTAAAATAAGACAACAAAGCTGGATGTAGATGGCTCAGAAGATAAAGTGTTTGCTGTGCAAAAAAAACATGAAGACTTGAGTTTGGAACCCCAGTTCCCATGTATAAAGTGCACTGAGGTACTGTAACCCCAATACTAGGAGGTCGGAGACAGGAAGATCCTTAGAACTCATTGAGCAGTCAGTCTAGCCACTTGGTGAATTCCAGGTTTAGTGAGAGACCCTGTCTCAAAAAGTGAGGTGGAGAGCAATTGAGAAAGATACTTGATATTAACCTTGGGCTCCATACAGCAATGTGTGGGCTGGGATACCCAGACACACATATATGCACACATATGCCACAAACACATGTTAAAATAAATAAAGAATTAAATAAAGAAATACAAACATTTCTATATCCATAAAAACCTTGTTGTCACAAGGGCTTCTGAGACTGCACCTGATGGCACCCTAGCCCTGCCACTGATTTCTGACTGTGATATTACAAACCTAGGGTGGCGGAGCTCTGCCCTCTGTGCCCTGATGTGTGTGTTGGTTTCTTCTTTTCTGGAAGGGCTTGACTCAGGTGCCCCTTCTCCACGATAAAGTGAGACATGGCTTTCTAACAGCCAAGCTTCAAAGAAATGGAAAGTTGAAAACAAGATTACATTTGAACCCTGATTAGGAATAAACAGAACACACCCAGATGTGTATCACAGCTCAATGCTTTTCATACCAGTTTTCTCAAGCCCACGTCTTTTTAAACAGCTTTATTGAAATATGTCACATACCATAAATTCATTATTTTCAAGTGCACTGTTCTGTGGGTTTTTGTTTAAGAGTTGTATGGCAATCCTGCTATCTAATTTATTTCATTTCAGAATATTTTTATCACTCCTCAAACAAATCCTATCCCGTTAACAGTCAAACCCCAATTTCTTTCTTACCCTAGACTCTGCAATGATCAGTCAGTCTGTTTTCTATGTCCAAGAACTAGTTTCTTCTGGACACTTTACAGAAATAAAATCCTGCAGTGTGTGGGGTTTGTCATGGGTTCTGTGGGTTGTAGCATGTGTCAGCATTTTAGTCCTTTTTATTGCCAAATATCTCCTGCATGAATATGCCACATTTTACTGTTCATTCAAAAGTTGATGGACATTGGGTAGTTTCCAATTTTAGTTACTACAAACAATGCTATGAATTGAACACGGGACAGATTTTATATGTGTGTTTCTGTTCCTTAGTGCATGTCCAGGAATACATGGATCATATGGTAACTCTGTTTGTAACCTTTTGAGGAACTGCCAGGTTATTTTCAATGCAGCATTTCTTAAATTAATATCATCTAATTGTAAAGATAAGCAAACAATGTTAACAGTTACTGGGTGTTTGTATGTGACAGGCACCATTTTAATACTTTACAGGAGTATTTGTGCAATGTTTTCGATAATATTATGAGGGAGAAGATATGGTCAACTTTCCAAATGCTACATCTGTATTTTTAACCAACCATGGATTGAAAACACCAAGAAAATGCATCTGTAACAAAATGTCTACAGGATTTTCCTTTATCATTCAATTATTCCCTAAGCAGCTCAGCATAACAGCTATTTGCATATGCATTTATATCATATTAGATACCCACAGTCTTGAGATAATTCAAAGTATATGAAGGACATGGTTGGCTAGGCCATTCACAGTGCTGTGCCATTTGTATAAAGGATTTGAGCACCTATAGATTTTGGTATCCACTGGGGTTCTAGGAAGGAGTCTTCCATGGACCCTGAGGGACAAATGCACAAGAAACAACCTCTGCTGACAGATGACAAAAGTAAGGAACTCTGGAGTTATACACTTCTTTTCAAGTCACATGTGGGCTAATGTTCACTTTAGAGGTGGACTCTAAACATTGCAATTTTAACAAAACTAAATGTCTCCAGAGGACACATGGCTGACAGTTACTTTACATTAAGCATAATTTTTTAAAGCAGTACAGAAAATGCTACTGGCATTGATCCATTCTGCAAAGCAGTTATTAATGATTGACAGAATTCATTTTCATAAACATTGTTTGGGAGCTGCTACTTTGATGCAGCATCCTGAAAACTATCTTCCCAGATATGGGAAATTGCAGGTTTTAGACATTTAGCTATTAATAACTTGAAATGAACAAAGTTGTTTCACATTAAAAAGTTAAATCTTTTCTCTGGGCATATATCCTATATAATCAATTTTTCTTTCAGATAATATGCTTAGAATCCAACATAAATTGCTTTCAATTTCAGAAATACATAGAGATCAAATGACCTAATTAGTGAAAATAAATCATAAGCACTGCACACTCGCACAGTCATGATCAGGATATCAAATTTTATAACTAAAATGTTGTTACTGAAAAAGTTAAATAATTACATGCCAAAATTGGTCTGTAGATATACAGAATTGTCTCCAAGGACTTTTCCTGTGTTGGTGAGTTTCTTGTGGATTTTGTTAGTATTAATTATTCTCATTTTCTATTTTTACTCAATTAATTAGGATTTCTTGTGGAATGACATACATTTAAGTCATGTAATTAGATGATAGATACTAATGGGTAACAAACGGGTGCCTATAGAAATTATTTTAACACTTTGCATGTTTTTAAGTATAGTATGTGGTAATAAATATTTCATTTGGCACTCTTTTTCTTTGCAGGGGTCGGGGGGAGGGCAAGGTCTCCTGTAGCCCCAGCTGACCTGGAACTGGCTATGTATACCAACCAGGCTGCCTCATTCCCAAATGCTGGAATTAAAGGCATGAACTACTATGTCCAACTTCATTTGCCATTCTGAAGAACTGCATTAGTGTGGTAGTGCTCACCTTTAATCCCCACACTCTGGAGGCAGAGACAGGCAGAGCTTTATGACTTTCAGGTCAGCCCAGGCTAAGTAGTGAGAATTTGTTTCAAAAACGAACATGCAATCAAGAGAGCAAGCATAAAAAAGCCCTGAATTATGTGGATTACTCTTAGAGCCACTTCAATCTAATAGAGAAGACAGGAAATACAGAGAAACACTGACTGTATCAACTGTTGTAGAACAACCTGTACAGTAACTATTAAATTACAAGTGCATAAAAATGTTGCTGAGAATATTCTTTCTGACTAAGGTTTTAATTGTTTTCGACCAGTCTACCTGGAGCCAGTATATCCAGGTGAAGTAAGGGACATGTGAAGCTGGAGAAGCTGGTTTCATGAAGTGTTATTCGAGATAAATCTTAGAAGATGACCAGATATACACCAAGTTGGGAGACTGGGGGGTTGGTGTATAGGATAGACTATGGGATGGATGAAGACTAGTCAAGTAGAAGACAACAGACAGAAGGGATGACCTACTGGAACTGAAACATGTTAGTCATGGTAGTTTAAGGTCTGGGAAAATGTGTGGATCAAAGTGGGACTGAAGATGTAAGCAAGGACACAGCACGAAGACTCCACCAGGCTAGGACTAGGCAGAGGTAGGCAGGTAAGCTTCTGAAGTGACGTGAACATGGCAGGTGGAGAGAGAGAGAGGGAGGGAGGGAGGGAGAGGGAGAGAGAGAGAGAGAACCATGGGAGAGGGAGGCACGTAGAGGAAGTGACATTTAGAAGGGCACTTACCACTTGGCACATTATTATTGTGTGAGATGAGGCATATACATATGCTTTTCTGCTTTTTAGTTGTTGAACAATAAGTCCAAATTTCCAGAACACTCTAATGGCTTGACTTTATTGGCTGATGAAACACATCTGAGGGCCTCTGGCTATGCCTTCTGCATTAGGCCTGGCGCCCAGGTACGATTACGTGGGAGGCTTTTGAAGGCATGGGCTAACTCATCAGCTCAGGGCTAGGTCTTCAGTGTGTCCATGGGAATTTCAAAGGCAATTTTGTGCTGAGAATGAATGGGCCCTTATTAATCAATTTTCTGACATTCTTCTAGTCCTGGGATGTGCCATGGCTTTTCAACACCCAGAAATGAATTGAAACTAACTGGAAAGCTCAGAAGAGTTCAACTGGAAAGCTCAGAAGAGTTCAATGAAGCAGCAATGGCTTCCTCCTTCACAGGGCAAAGCCTGGAGATTTCTGGCTTCCTGAACACATTTCTCTGGCAGCACTTTCTACTCTCTCTCTCCAACATATTTTACTTGGTTCTTTCAAAGCATACCAGTAAAGATTTCATCAGCATTTACAATAGGAATGAAAGAAAACAAGACATACTTTGTTTGGAATGGCAGTAACTAGAATTTCTTGAGCACACAGAGATGGTATGCCTTGAACTCTTAAATGTTGAGATGTATGTGGGGGTGAGAAGCATTGGGTGGTTGAGGACAGACAAAGAAAGACACCAGGACTCAGTACCAGGCGAGCACCAGATAATCATGATGGAGAATTGCTGCCCTCTTCTGGCAGTGAAGGGTCAGACAGGATTCAGGATGCTTTTCTGTTTTGTTTTGTTTTGTTTTGTTAAGGTCTCACAATCTCAGGCTCAGTAGAGGATTCAGTCCTCTAGCTTCATATCCAGGCCTCCTGGCTTCATATCCAGAGTGCTGGGATTACAGATGTGTGTCAGTGAGCCCAGTCTATGCAGTGGTAAGAACTGAATTTCCGGCTTTGTGCATGCTAAGCAAGCACTCTACCAATGGAGCTACACTTCTGCCCAACATTCAGTTTTAATCTCCGAAGATTGCTCATCCTTTGGTTTTCTACATTTGTCCACCTCCTTCTGAGCAGGCCAGAAGAGGAAACTTCCAGTCAGAACCTGGAACTCGGGTTCCCCATTTCCCTGCCTCAGGCACTATACTCTAAAGATGAGAACAGGGTATTCTTGTTCAGCTCCCTGTCCCCAACTATCAGGAGAGGGCCAGGCATTAAAACCAGAAGGGCTGAAGGGAGCCAGTTTCATTTCTAGGCAGTGGGTAAGAGCCAGATGTCTGGCATCTACTGTTTGAGTGAGTCGCAGCCTGTATACCTCATCAGCAGAAAAAAGACAACTCTGTAGAGTACAGCTAACCCTTCCACAAGCTAACAGATATAAAGCGTATGCGATTGCAGCTGGCTCACAGGAAGGCTCGGTAAGTGGACAACTTGCAGGAACCAGTTCTCTCCTTCCACCACTTGGGTTCTGAGGAGCAAACTGTCTCACTAGCCTTGGTGGCAAGCACCTTTACCCCTTGAGCCATCTTGTCAGACTACTAGCATTTTTCAGATAGCCTTACTGTGATGGGATAGGTGAAGGTGAAGCCATGTAGATTCCCAGTGTCCATCTGATGTCTAGACATATGCGCAGACTTGTGAAACCATCACATAATGAAGATAATGAACACATCTTGTCCTTCTAGAAACAGTCTATATCCTTTCATGATCCGCCTCCACTACCTAAATCCAGTTTACAGATAGCCGATAATCTGTCTGTCACTATTATTTAATCTACATCTTTTGGGATTTTATGTCAATGAAATCATGCATGTATCATGTATCATTCATGTTGCTGGGAACATCTGTAAATGATTATCTTTTCCTGTGGAGAAATATCTATTACATGAATTTGCCGCCTTTGCTCATCCATCTTCCTTTTGATGGGCATTTGCATTGTTTGCAGTTTGGAGTTATTACAGATAAAGTTGCTATAAGTAGGTGTGCAATCTCGAAAAGACTGCACTTTCCTCATCGAATTGTCTGCGCACCTTGGTAAAATCATTCCAAGTCTGTTCCAGTACTTGTACTTTTAAACAGCCTTAACTTAAGCCTAATTTTGTTCTCATGTGGAGGCACCTAATGGGTTGCAAGTTTTCTGTTCTGTGGCAAGGTTTCTGTTCTGTGGTGGCTGTGAGTGTCACTAATTCCGGGAGGGTTTCTCTTCCCAGGAGAGCTGCCTCTTTCCCTGATCCAGTGCTGTTTCCTCACTTGCAAGATCTGATTAATACCGAGTCCTAGGCTGCTCTTTTTATTCATCTCTCTCCACCTGCCTCAACCTCCTGGAATCTCACATGTCCCTAACACTGACAGAAACTGTTGAATGGTGACCAGATTTCCCCTCTGTGACCTGCAGTCTTTGAGTTCTCTGCAGGCAGCCTTCCTGGCAACTGCAGGGCCCATTTCATATTTGTGTGTTTATGTATGTATGTATGTATGTATGTATGTATGTATGTATGTTTTTATTTATTTATTCTCTCAGAGATTCCTCTACTGCCCTGTGTGCAGCTCAGCAGGAAACTATTATTTCATATGCTGTTTTTCCTCATTGTGTGAGGTGGGATAGTGTCTGGCTATCATTGCTCCATCTTGACTGGAAGCAGAACTACTAATGTCTGTTCTCCAGCTGTCTTATAGGCCTTTGTATTTTCAGAAGTCTCTATATACTTCCTAAGTTGATTGCATGGGAGAACTCATCTAGTCTCATGACTAAACTGTGTCTAAACTGATTTTTCACAATTTTTTTCACGAATTCTCACAAGCTTGGAATTTGACTTTGAATTCTAGTCTACACATTCTGATTTTCTCTACATATCCACTTGAGTGATGGATCTTTTCCTGTGGGCCTCAGATCCATTCCCTGGCCTTCCCACCTCTCTCTCTCTCTCTCTCTCTCTCTCTCTCTCTCTCTCTCTCTCTCTCTCTCGTGTTGCAATGGGTGGAGGGTCCTCCACCCTGTGCAGGCTGTATTTCTTAGGCTACTGTGCCAGCCAGCTTCAAGCTGTATTCCTTGTGCAGGAGGGTATGGAGATGGTAGGGTAGAGGGGAGGGAAAGCCCTTTCTAGTGCTCCTCCCCTTTTCCTGAGACTGTTTTGCAGTAGCCTGGTAGTATCACAGCCTTCACAGCTAACCTGAAGTATCAAACATGAAGTCAATGTAAAAATAAACAAGCACATCCATCGATGCGAATCTGGTTTGGGTTTTAAAAAATGGTAAAAGTATATGGATACCAGCCAAAGAATTGTTTTAAAATAAATTTATGATTTATGATCAGAAAATGGTTGATTTGTGTAACTATTTTGTATACCTTCTACTGGAGGTTGCATGACAAGTCCTCTAAGAAATTCCGAAGGTGCTAGTCTGGGGTGCAAGCTGGGAATAGAACCCCAGCTCTTAGACTCCACCGGGGCCTCTTGGGAGCCCTCAAGGCGCATGCTCTCTGGGTCAGCTTCTCAGTGGTTTCCCCGCCCAGGGATAGTGGGGGCGGGGTCTCGGGGCACTTCCCGGGGGCGGGCTGCTCTGGTTGGCTGCGCAGAGGCCTGGGCGGAGTCGGTGGCCCGGCCGTAGCACCAGGTCGCCCGCGGGGGCTCTAGGTCCACTGCACCAGCCCCGGGAGTGGGCATTGTGGCTCGGGGGGCTGCAGCAGGACGACCGATCGCGGTGAGTGCTACGCTGAGAGCTGGGAAGGGAGGCCCGCACTGCCCCTACCCTGCTCACCTTGGTCCTGCCTCGGGTACTTGGGGCTTTGGGGTGGCAAAGTCCTGGGGATTGTCGAGAAGTGTTCTTCCTTTCCCTGGGTGCCCTCCACTCCCTGGACAGATGTGATTCCGGGCCAAACTCCTGGGCTGGGGGACACCAGGATACCCGATTCTCAGCGCTTCCTTCATCTTTTCTTCCTATTAGCTCCTGCAGGCAGTATGAGCCTAGAGCATGATCAATAGCAGACCTGGGCAGGGGTCATAGTTACGGTTGCATAACCAGCTGGCCCTTTGCCTCCAGTGCTTGACTTGTGTGACCGCAGTAACCTGCAAATGGACTTAGTACTACCAGGTTCGGTGGAAGGTTAACTGAGTATCCAGCATGGGAACAGCTGTCTGCTGGGCCTTGCAAGAGCTTAGTAGTTACTGTGCCGGGCGTGGTGGCGCACACCTTTAATCCTAGCACTTGGGAGGCAGAGGCAGGCGGATCTTTGTGAGTTCAAGGCCAGCCTGGTCTACATAGTGAGTTCCAGGACAGCTGGGGCTACAGGGAGACCCTGTCTCAAAAAGACAAAAAAAAAAAAAAAAAAAAAAAAAAAAAAAAAGAGCTTAGTAGTTACTGACAAACTGTTGAATCTTTTTTTTTTTTTTCTGTGACTGAACAGAAAACCGGGTTGCTGCCATCCATTTTTCAAAAGCTGTATTGTATATTTAGTATGTACAAGACTTGACTGGGTCCTGGACGTACAAAGCTGAATCAGACTTTGGCTATGCCTACCCTCCTTCTGGGACAACCTGAAGGCAGATAAGCAAATTGGATTGTTACAGAAGTACTGTATAAACAGCCCAGAATAGCCACTAAATCCAGCTCCGGGAGTTTATTTATCGCACAATCCCCACTGTGAGAATTGTTTGCCAAGTGGATTGAGAAAGTGCTTTGGACGGCTGCTCCAGATTCTGTGGATGGCGGCTATGGGGACTTGCTTAGGGTCAGAACCTCCCCTATCAGGCCTTAAATCTGCTTTTTCATTCTCTAGTACTAAGAGTAGGTTGGACTCCAGATAAAAGGTAGCCCAAGGCTGTACTACAGCCCTCATGAAGAAGGCCATGCAAATAATTAAGAGCAGTAGGCTTGCTTGGTCAGGGCAAACTCAAGGCACTATCCTCTCCTCTAGAATGCTGAGCTTCACTATTGTTCAGAAAAAGAACTCTAGGAGGGATTGCATCAACAGGGGAGTCAGTGTGCTTGTTTATCCATTCATGAATTCAGGTTGGCATTTTTCCACTTTTGGACTAATTATACACAGTGCTGCCTTAACGTATGTAGTCTTCGGGAATATTCACAGCCATCTTTTAAAGTGATTGCATGTATCTTTTAAGGACTGGTTGTAGTTCCAACCTCTAACCTTAGCCGAGGCCTTCATAGATGGTTGCGTCACCTCCTCTCCCCCAGTCCTTGCTACACTGTGATTTGAGCCACCACTGCCAGAAACTAGAATGACCTTTGCTGATGGCTGGACAGTTTCTCTGTTTTTATTTTTCCTTTTATTTTTGTTCACTTCAGTGAGAATTTTAAATCTTGACATATACTTTGGGCAAGAGCAGAAGTAGATAATGGCAGGCAGGCTGGAGAGATGGCCTAGCGGTTAAGTGCGCAGACCGCTCTTACAGAGGACCCGGGTTCGATCCCCAGCACTCACATGGCGGCCGAGAACTGTCTGAAACTCCAGTTGCAGGAGAACTCCAGTTCCAGGGGAATCCGAAACCCTCTTCTAACCTCCACGGCATTGCACGACACGGGTGCACAAACTTGCATGCAGACAGTACATTCATACACATACAGAAATAAATAAAATTAAAAAAAAATATTTAAATACTGAGCAGAGAGGAAACGGTGGGGAATTACCAAATAGGATTTGGAATTTTATGGTCCTTCATTTTCCCTACCTTGTCCTCTGTTTTATGTTCCTCTGGTTTATTTCACCTTGTGAAGAGTAAGTGGTCCTGCAAAGCTGTGAGTGTTAGCTGGGGGCAGTTCTGGAGGTTGCTTATCAGGAAAAACTACATGTTTCCCCTTCAAGAAATGGCTGGAGTTGTTGCATAACTGTTTTCCACAGATAGTTTTACTTCTCCTAAATTTGGTTTCAAGACTTTTTTTTTTTTTTTTTTTGGTCTTTTTGGGACAGGGCCTTCCTTTAGTCCCAGCTGGCCTGGAGCTTGCTATGTAGACCAGGCTATCCTTGAACTCACAAGAGATCCTCCTGTCTCTGCTTCCCGAGTGGTGGGATTAAAGGTGTGCTCCACCACACCTATCCTAAGACAGTTCTTAGTTGCCAAGTGAGTGCTGGAAATCGAACCAAGGTGCTCTGAAAGAGTGGTCAGCGCTCAATCACTGAGCCATCTCTCCAGCCCCTGGTTCAAGACTTCTAAAGAGAGCATTAATCTGTCATGCTTTTTTGTTTTGGTAATAAAATTCAGTTGACTTTGTTAAACAGAAGGAAGATGAAGGTCTTGGGTGTGATGGTCTGTTTGGTCCTTGGGATCCAGCTTTCAGAGAGATCTGGAGGGAGGGTGTCAGCTGTGGATCCTGAAACGAACATGAATGTGGTGAGTTTCTAAAAGTCACACACTTTAAGAAATATTTATTATTTTTATTTTATTTGTATGAGTGTATTGCCTGCATGTATGTAAGTGCACCTGTGCCATGCAATGCCATGGAGGTTCAAAGAGGGTGTTGAATCCCCTGGAACTGGAGTTATGGACAGTTATCCCCAACTTGGGTCCTCTGCAAGAGCAGCTGGTGCTCTTAACCACTGAACTATCTCTCCAGCCCCAAGTCATATACTTTTAATTTGACTATGACAAATGTTATTTTCTTAAGTATGATTATATAGGCTGGGGCTTCATGAACTCATAACTGTATTCTTTTAGCTATTATCTTTATAATCTTCCCTTTCTTTCAATCTTAGATGTCATTTGTTAAACTTTTCCACCTAGATAGTGTAATTGTAACAAGCTTCATTAGACTGTTGAACAAGATACACTCCTTAAGATAAACTATGAGTTTTATTAATGTCATTTTTAACTCAATGAATTTTAAGTAAAAATTCATAGTGAATTGAGATGGGATGATACCACAACAGACTAAAGTTACGTTTTCCTTGTTCTTCCCTTTTTTTAACAAGCTCTGTCCTACAGGAATAATAATATTAAATCCTTTCAAGTATTTATGGCCCAGAGGCTAATAAATGCCTCCGGACCTCTGAGTAATTGATTTACCCATAACCTACTGATCTCCGATCAGTAGGTTATGGGTAAATCAATTACTCAGAGACCTTGCTGCATAGACCTTGCCTTTTGGAGAAGTTCATTTGGTCACAATTTCCCATTTTCAGCTTTTCTTCAACTGCATCTTCATATTCTAGTTAATTTATTTTTAGTCCATGGATGAAAAGAAAATTGTTTTATGAGTTATTTTCTAGATCAAGGAGCCTTAAAACAAGGAAAGTATTAGCTGAAATATTTAGAAAAGAAACAACTATAAGTGTCTGTTGGTGCCTGGTGGGTGTTAGGAATGAGAGGGGATGAAATCAAGGAGGCTCCACTAGACACACTTGGTGCAGAACATGCTGGCATGGTGAGACCCCTGTGAGAATGGAAGGTTTGCTTTTGTGGAGGGATGTTGGCTTCTCAAATGAGCAGGGTATTTCTTAAATAGAGTGCGAAAAATGCCATTATATTTTTAATGTATATTTTTATTGAATGTTTGTACATTTCATATAATACATCTTAATCATATTTAGACCCCTTCCCTATCTCCACCACCCCCATGGGCTGCCTTTTGGATTTCATGCATTCTGTCGTATATGTCAAAACCTATGGAGTCAAATTTATGTACCCAGATGAATCAGACTCTGCCATAGAATGTTCACTATTCTTTCTCTCTCTAGACTGAAATTATCACTTACTGGGGATTCCCTGGTGAGGAACACACTGTTGAGACACAAGATGGGTATATTCTGTCCCTTCACCGAATCCCTCACGGGAGGAAGAACCATTTTGTCAAAGGTATGAGTGTTTCCTATGGCAAGACAGGACACCTCTTAAAAGTAATTGCATTGCCTGAATTGGTTAACTAAATTCAGATTTAACTTGAAAATGTTGAAACAGGATTAACTATAAGCCCAAGTACTATATAATCAAGTCATAGGTTAAGGCTTTCAAAGAGGCAAGGATTCATGTAATTTCATTATGCAAGGTTCCAAGGCCAAACTCCTTTTAGAATAAGTTGAAAATATCTCCTTGGGAATACAGAGAGTTGCCGTTTATCTAATAAAATGTTGTGAATAATAAATAATGGCTTTGCAGTTTAAAAATTACTTAATTTCTTGAGTAAACTCCATATTAAAATAGTTCCAAAAACAAATATAATAAAAAGATATGGCATACAACATCTCTCTTCTATCTTACTTTATATTTTAAAAAGTATCCTTGTATAATCTCTTCATTTTTAATATTTTTAATCTTCAGCAGAAGATTCATTCAGAAATGAATACAAATAAAGATCTCTGGTTTTCTGCTGGCAGCTTTTAAATTCAAAAGGTGCTGTAAAGTGCATAGTGTTTGGCTTATTAAATTATTTGTCATTTGCTATCAGCAAATCTTAGAGATTTTCCCAGATAATACATACTTGTTGTAAAGATTCCAGTATTCCATCATATAACTGTGTTATGACTTATTTAACAAGTGTTCTGTTATGAGCATCTGTGCTATTGTCTCTTAACAAATATTGATGTTCAAAAAACTGCATGTACAAGTTCATTTAAAAGATAGAGTTTCTAAAAAATAACTTAGACTCTAGGTCAGAAGATATATGAATTGTGTTCCTGTCAGGTTTTGCTAAATTGCTTTCCCTGTGTGCATGTAATGATAACTATCATATATATATATATAAAGGTTCCTACAGATTTGCCTTAAAATACGTATGTATGCATATGTACATACATATATCTTTTTCTGGTCATTTTATAACTCAACAAACCTGTGATTCCCAATGCAGATGAAGGAATTTCTGCAGACTGCCTGAGATTGTTGAACAGGTTATCTGAATAATTGACTTTTATTTAATCATCTCTGCAGATTCAACCCATTTTTTTTAACATTTTTTTTAGAAACCTCTCATAAAAGTAAGGTCTAAATTAAGGTAATTGAATATTTGTCTCTCCTGTAAAGGGCAGGGAAGCTTTCTTTACCTCACATACTTCTAAAAGTCATGGTTCAGAGCAAACTTAAAGCTGGGTTAATGTGAATTTCGCATTAATATCTGCTTTATGATTTTGTTGATCAAATCTGATATGCCTATTTTTCTATAACTTATGCCTATCACAAAACACTAAAGAGTGGATTAAGTGGCTATGGGAATATTTGTTTTGAAACTTAATTGAGAAATTAACCTTTTAATCCCCTCCTCCTGTGACTCTTCTTACAAGATGAATGATGAATTGCAGTCTTTCCTCCTGCTCTCAAACACATACAAGTATGTTTCTGCCAGACTGAGTATGTAGTCTTAGTTTCCTTCCTTTTTAAAAATCAAAACAACTCCTGTACATGGATTTTAGACTCCATGTAAAGACAACTAGTTATAGATATTATTTCTTACAAAGTACTTAGTTGATTAGTAGTTGGTAATGTGAGCCATTGTTAAAAGGTTCTGGGACCTTAATCAAAGCCTGCTGAGATAATATACCACCTCTTCCTTCTCTGTATCCATCTCTAGGCTTCTGTTTCCATATTGTAGGTAAAGCACACCGGACTCCTGAGGTTAGCGATCTGTATCTAGTTCTCAGCATCTTCCCTAAGAAATCTGCACTGAGCCGGGCATGGTGGCGCATGCCTTTAATCCTAGCACTTGGGAGGCAGAGGCAGGCTGATCTTTGTGAGTTCAAGGCCAGCCTGGTCTACAGAGTGAGTTCCAGGACAGCTGGGGCTACAGGGAGACCTTGTCTTGAAAAGACCCCCCCCCCCCCAATAAAAAAGAAATCTGCACTGTGACCTGATCCCCTAGAGGAATTCCTAAGTACTGCATGGGTGCTTTCCATGGTACACTGCCAAGTATAGGACAGAGGCTCTTTACTGCCCTTGTCTTTTCAGGAGCAGTGTGGTCATTGCTGCTTATCTGCCTCATTGAAAGCCAAAGAGCCCCAAAGAATACCCAGTACTTTGTTCCTCAAATGGAACTCTCTTCTCTCGAATGCCGCTTCCCTTCCTGACTTGCTATTAATAGCACTCATCACCCTTCCAGTGACCTAGCCTGGAAAGTGCAGAGTAATATTCTTTTTGGCACTATTGGGGGTTGACTACACATCCTCATGCATGCTGGATAAGCACTCTGCTAAGCAGCTTCATCCTCAGATCTTGCAGAACTGTTCTTAATGCGGCGCAGTCTCTCTATCATCTATATCATAAGCCCTTCCTTAATGCCTTCCTCACCAGTCCTGAACAGGCCTTACCTTAGGCTTGTAACTATTCACCTGGGCACCTGAAACAGCTCTGAATCTGAAAGGCTTGAGTGACTTCTTTTTCAAGGCTACCCATATATTAAAGAAAATAAATTTCAAATAGGAATATGGAAATGTAGTTCTACATTTTATGAAATGAATGCTTTCAGCACAAAACAATGCCATATACTTATAATTTATGAGTAATTACCAGATTTTCAAATGGTTATTGGGCTGGCATCTTGGAGAACATTAGTGTACAGAGGAACGGTGAGCATCTTTTAGTCTGGTTGCAGCTGCTTTTTTGGACAGTGTGTCGTCTCACTTGGATGTCATATGTGAAAGGTTCTTCATGAACACAGGGCTGAGCTGGGTGTCTCCTCTGCGCGTGCTCTCCTATAAGCTCTGCTAACTGGTATCTTTTCTGTCAGCCTCCCTGTCTTCCTCTGTCCTTTGAGATTTTTGCAGAAGTGGCTTAAAACTCGGATGTAATTATATGATTTTTGTGAGGCAATGCTCTTCAGGAATCTAATGGGTGAAGATACATATGTTTCTAGCATTTTGTCCTAGTTGATTGTCTGCACCTTTCACTCCTATCCTGAACCATATAGATTTGTATTATGTGCTTACTTGGAGCATAGGCCTGCTGATTCCCAAGTTAAAAAAAAAAATTTATTTGTGAGCTACTTGCTATTTGATGACTCTTTAAGGGAACTGAAATTCACAAGTTAATCATTTAGACAGAGGGCTTTATTTTCATCTGCTTCCCATTACTTCAGAAAGTCATGGGGTGTTAGTGCTAGAAGGCTCTCATTTCCTGGTGGGGCAAAGGATTTGTAGAATTTATACTTTTAAATTCAAGTACTTAAAGAGCTTATACTTCTAACAGAGTCTCTTAATGGATTCCAAGTATCTAGATGTTTGTATTCTAGATCGGTACCCTCATTTCCTGTTTGAGATAGCCAAAATAGAGAGCAGTTGGCTCACTATTCTGACTGCAAGTTCAGTGTTTTTTGAATTTGACAACATTGCCTTTTAAGTATTGAGGAAGTTGGTCCCATGATAATCATAACGTGGACTTTCTTTCACTCAAAGAAATGCTGGTTGTGCCAGGATTAAAAATAGAACATATACAGCAAAGAAGATTTTCTTACTGATTGTCTGACTAGGAAATTTGTCAGTTTTTAAAAAGAACACTTGAGGGCTGGAGAGATGGCCTAGTGGTTAAGAGCACCAACTGCTCTTGCAGAGGACCCGGGTTCGATCCCCAGCACCCACATGGCGGCTAAGAACCGTCTGTAACTCCAATTCCAGGAGAACTCCAGTTCCAAGGGAATCTGACATCCTCTTCTGACCTCCTCGGCATTGCACGACACGGGTGCACAAACCTACAAGCAGACAGTACATTTATACACATACCAAAAATAAATAAAATTAAAAAAATATAATGAACATAAAAATAAATAAATAAAAAGAACACTTGAGTGCCCCACTTGTTCTTCAGATGTTCTGCCTCTGATGACCCCATGAGTGAGGTGACATTCTGGGGACAGCATGCAGAAAGAAGCTTCTCAGCTGCGGCCTAGGCAGTGTCCCCAGGGGTTGCCTGTTCAGCTATTTGAGTCATAACAACATTTACAGCATGGTTTCAGCGTAAGGTCTTTGGAAGGACAAGCTGCTGGCCTTTGCTTGGTTTCGCTTTTCTTTCTTTATAGAAACCTTCCTTTCTAAAGAGGCCAACTGGGGGTCTTGTTTTTCTTTTTTACATAAATGCATCTACAGTGGGCCTAGATAGTCTGGCATGGAATCCTTTGTGGCAGCAGAAGCCTGAACAGACAGATATGGATTGAGCTGAGTGTCTGCCCAGGCTTGCTCAGCCTCCTATGTTACGTTGGATAAGGATTGCATTTGGCTCTTCACTTAACTCAGCAACATAAGTCATGTTAGATCTATGTACAGTTTGACTCTCATACCCCGGTTGGGGCTGGAGCAAGGACAGGTGTAGAATCGAAGAGCATGCACTGCTCTGTGCCCTCTTCCACACATCTTCCTCTTGGCTAGCTGCTCTTGCTGTCTTGTGTCTGTGAGATTTCTCCATCCATATGTAAAGATCAGGCTCAAGGCTATGTCTTCTGAGTTCTCTGTGTATTTTACTGCAGTTGAGTCAACAGTAACTCAGGGAGATGGTAACTATTGTAATTACTGATTTCTCCCATGAGACCATGTGGGAACTCTGTGGAGGCCAAAGCCTTTTTTGAATCTTTTGCTTTGTAACTGCTGCAGCCCAAGGACTCAGCCTGTCCCTAAGTTCTTCTGAAGTACTACTGGGACTGGATTGAGCAAAGTATCAAGATTTCAAAGTGTTCCTTGTTCTAGGCCACACTTGAGTCAAGGCTCAGAAATGGTCACAGACAGAATGTGTGAGTTCACTGTGGAGGGCAAGACTAAAGGCTGTATCACTTGGTGGTATCACATGGTAGTTATATATGAGCCATCTACAGGCTGAGGTGTGACCTTGAACATTTACCTAATCTCTCCAAGTTTTTTGTTGTTGTTGTTCTTTTTTTGTTTGTTTGTTTGTTTTGTTTTTTGTCTTTGAGACAGGGTCTCCCTATAGCCCCAGCTGGCCTAGAACTCACTCTGTAGACCAGGCTGGCCTTGAACTCACAGAGATCCACATGCCTCTGCCTCCCAAGTGCTCAGATTAAAAGTGGGCGCTACCATGCCTGGCTTAAAAAAGGTTCTTAGCTGCCATGTGGGGCCGGGAATTGAACTGGGTCCTCTGCAAGAGCAGTCAGTGCTCTTAACTGCTGAGCCATCTTTCCAGCCCAAGTTTTGATCTCTTGGAATCATACTTGCTATGATGTTAGTGGAAGGCCAGTAAAGCATCTTACCCTGTGTACATGGAAATGACCTTCTCTTTAACTCTTGAATGTTATGATGGTCTCTGATACCTGCTTTCCCAGCATCCAGCCTTCTTGGCAGGGAGTGTGTCTTAAACAGCAAGGAGAGGGAGAGGATTCTAGGAAGATATCGGAATTCATTACAAAAGTTGCTGAAGTAAGCCATATAATACATAGAACCAGCCAGAGGTCAGGTGCAAGTACAGTCATCTCTGCTGGGTGCCTCCCACCCCCATGCTTCCCCTTTATAAGCCTCTCTGAGGCCACTCTCCCTCCAGAGTGAAATCATTTTCCAATGTCCAGCCAACTGGGCTCAAGACGTGAAGCTGACTGAAGATAATCTCTGGTAGCCTGAGATGAAGCAAAAGGGCAGTTTTGCACTGCTCTGTGTTCCCTCAGGAGGGCCAGCTCACTCCTTTTCTGCCTGGAGGCTGTAAAGTGTGAATGCGATGGCCTGGACAATGGCAAGGCCCATATGGTTTGAGATACTTTGGGTTTGTATGACACAGGTTTGATCTCCATATACTGATTGTATGTCCAAAAGCATGTTCTTCTTTCTAAACTTCCTTCACCAGAAGGGGAAGAGAAGAATGATGTAAACGGCCCAGCACCTTTCTAATGGCATGGTAAGCTCTGTAATACAGTGTCCCATAAGTGCATGTGTTATGCCCATGACGTGTGCTTGTGGTTAGATAATATAATCTCATATTGTTTACTTCTGGAATTTTCCCTTTAATATTTTTAGACTATGGCTGACTGCGTATAATTGAAGCTGTAGGAATTGACACCATAGAATACCAGGGAGCTGCTGTTATTTCATTTATCCATTACATGTTGCTGTGTGCACTGTGTCCCAGCTTCAGCTTAGCTGCTACAGGCACTGCAGTGAATGGCATGGGCCACATTGATGGATCCTTGTTGTTCAGTGATCACAGTGACTGTTGCCAGCGGTGGAGGGAGCAGTATTGTGTGGTGCAGGGCCTTGTGTTCACTCAGGAGGGCCAGGGTCACCCCCTTTTCCTGCATGGGGACTGTGAACTGTGAATACAGTGCCATGGACAGTGGCAAGATCCCCACCCCTCTCTGGTTGCTTACTGTGGACATGCCAATTGCTGTGCACCATGTCCCACATGAATCATTAGTGAATCTTTAGGACTCTGATTATTGTTCTTCACCAATGAGGAAGCCAGGGTTACAGGTATTAAGTACTTCCCTGTGATAAAGCAGATGGTGAGACATAAAGATGGGATTCCTATAGCTTGTGACTGGGTCCCCACCCACCCTGCCCTTTTCGTTAGGCCTTGGGATTGCAGTGTCATCTCTGATAAAGTCAGAAGAGTATCTTACAATCTGCATGACAGATTCTGCTGTTCAGGTTCCTGAGGTGTGTGCTCTGGAGCCAAGCGTCCCCTTATTTCTTCACTGAGAGATAGGCAGACATCCACTCCTTGCATGCGCTTTCTTGCCCTTCCACTTTGTGCCATGGGATGATGCACCAAGAAAGGCTCCTCAGCCTTAGACTTCTGAGTCTTAAATTAGAAGTTGCAAGTCTCAAAAAAACCCAAAGAAGTTGCAAGTCTCTGTTTTAAATTACCCAGTGTCAGGTGATTTGCCATTACAATTCAAAAGAGACTGGAATAGTATTTTGGAGTGGTTTGTTTGCTTATTTATTGGAGATAGAGTCTCAGTATGTAGCCTTGGTTGGTCTGGAACTCACTATGTAGACCAGAGTGGCCTCAAACTCATAGAGATACACATGTCCCTGCTTTCCAGATGCTAGGATTAAAGGCATGTGCCACCATGCCTGGTTAATTTATGGAGTAGTTTTTTTAAAGCTTTTTAAAAATTTTTTATTTATTATTTTTCATGTGTATGAATGTACCGTCTGCATGCAGGTCTGTGCACCCATGTCATGCAGTGCCGTGGAAGTCAGAAGAGGGCGTCGGATTCCCCTGGAACTGGAGTTAAAGACGGTTTTCAGCTGCCATGTGGGTGCTGGGGATTGAACCCGGCTCCTCTGAAAGAGCAATTGGTGCTCCCAACCACTAGGCCATCTCTCCAGCCCCATGGAGTAGTTTTTGAGGCCAACTCTTTAGATTAGAATTAGATCAAATATAAAAATTTACTTTGCAGTACCTTCTTTTGGATGAATGAAAACTGATTCTTTGTGTGTGTGTGTGTGTGTGTGTGTGTGTGTGTGTGTGTGTGTGTGATGAGAGAGCAAAGCCAGCACCTCACACACTGAGCTAAATCCCAACCTCCAAATCCATTCTTTTTCCCATGGGGATGGCTTGAGACAGGAGCTCCATGTATCCCCAGCAGCCCTGGAAATCAATATATAGACTAGGTTGGCCTTGATCTCACAGAGATCCACCTCTGCCTCCCCAGTGCTGGGATTAAGGGTGTGCACTACCATGCTGGGCCCCAAATCCATTCTTAATAATTCTTGAGAAGGAGGCCTTGGGACCTCCCAGGCTTGTTAGATGCTGACCAGGGATGACTGGATTAACGCTCCCTAGGCGTTTTAGGCCATGCACTCTTCTCTTGGGTAGCTCGAGAAGCAGAAGACTGGTCTTAACTCCTTTTAGGTTTGAACCAGGCTCAGATGGGCTGATTCAGAAGAGCCAAAGAAGATTCTCAAAAGCAAGTTCTTCCAGGTCAGGCTTTGTATTTGGAGTTCCTGTCTGTTTGATAATCACTAGAGTGATTTCAACATGTAGTCAGTTTTGGCATATATTGCATGGCTTGCTATGAACTGGCTGAAGACAAACCTGGTATTTGTGTGCATACCTATTCTCAGAACATGGATTAAAAGTGAGGACTTTGAAATGAAGCAGGCTTGGATTCTAGTGTTAGTACACTCCTGGCTAAGTGTTCTAGGGCCAGTGGCTTAAATTGTTTTCTCCTCATCCTTGAAATGGGTATGAAAATTCAAGCCATACAGAACATGATGCTTGGTACATTATTGGTATGTGGTTTGACCAATATTAACAATAGTGCCTCCAAATCCTGACTACAAATGCTTGTTTGGGTTCTTCTGAGGTAGAATCTTTTCAGGAATCACTTAGGCCCAAGGCTTTAGGAGACCAGCCTTTGGACTTTGTATTTGTCCAGAGTGGAGGTCTACTTGGTTAAGTTTCTGTGAACTGACTGGTAGGTATAAGCCGAGGGGCAGTTCTGTTTTTGCATTAGTCAGTATGGAGCACTGGGAAAGCTATGTGCACTACATGCTAAGTCTTTTTCATCATTTTGTGTAGAACCTGACATTGAAGAAGGACACACATCCCTTTTGTGGGATACAAATGTTCTTCTCAAGCTAGCAGGGAGCCAGGCTATCCTTTGATTTCTAGGTCCAGTAAACTTGGACTGTCAGGCTAAGGAGGGCCTTCCTGGGCAAGGTAAAGACCCCAGGGCAATGGACTTACCTCAGGAATTAGCTTTAAAATGCAGAATTTTCTGAGCCTCCTCTGGGAAGCTCCTGGGAGTAAATCCCAGGGAACTGAATGATTTCAGGCTTCCCAGAGATGTTTGATGGATAACCATATTTAGGAATGCTTGGTAAACTGAAAAAAATGCTCGTGTACAGAAAATGTAGCCATTTCATAAAGGGGCTCCCTCTGTGTGTGTGTGTGTGTGTGTGTGTGGTAGCCTATTCTAAGGGTAGAAACAAGACTAAGGGGGCATGCAGGGACCTTCCATAACCTTGGTAATAGTTGTGCCACTTCTGGCCTGGCTTTTCTTTAGGGAGGCTGTCAGGAGTGCTGGAAACCAGGCCCAGGAACTATAGTACCAGCCTTGGAAGTCTGGCTCCAGTGTTGCTGGATGTGAGGCCACATTGTGTCTCAGTCCTTATCTGAAGACTGGGGTAAAAGCCACTCTCTATTAATCTATGATTGCTTTAATAAGTGGCTACTAACATTATTCTTTCAAAACACACAGCTTTGCTAATCCCTGTTGATTTTTCCATCTCAAGGCCCTTAATCATACTGGCAAAGTCCATTTGGCTGTGAAACAACATAACTCTCCTATTTTGATAATTACGATGAGGTTATCTAGTGTGCGGGAAGTACCTCAGAGAGCTGTTAGGTACTTTATGTGACGTAATGCTTACGGAGTGCTTTGCATAAGTACTTAACACAGTTGGCCACTTGTATTGCTGACCTGTGTTATGTTACTGGGGCTGAGCAGTAACATTCAGTTTATCCTCACAATGTATATGTTCTAAGAGCATTTTAATACATTTAGGTATTTATTATCAGGGACTGTAATTTATTGAGCTTTTCCATGCATTGGTCACTGCTGCATCATCCCTGCTTTCAAAAGGGACACCCAAACTTTAGAGAAGTTGAATAGATCCCAAGGGCTCTCTCTTGCTGACGCCCTCAACTTTGGCCTCCTTCCTTCTGGCTCTTGGCTATTACTTCCCTGGACCTCAGCTGATTCCTACTCATTTTGGAGTGAGGTAGAGTCTCATGTAGACTCGTGCCTTGGAAGGCAGGAGGAACTTCCCTACCCACCAGGCTGTCTTCTCTTGTGCAACCACAGTCCCTGTGGGAGCCTAGCTTCCACCTGTGGTTTGGTTTATCAGTCAGGCAACGGGGCAGTGCACGTCCATGGGACGACTACTGCTCCTAGCCTCCATGTTGCCAGCCATTTAGGTAACCATGGTGGAGCCATTTGCCTGTTCTTGGACAGAGGAGTTAGCTTTTCACATTTTGCCTCAGCTCTCAGAAGAAGGAACTTCAATAGTTATTGTTGTCACACTGTTTATAATTTTAAAATTAATTAATTAATTAATTAATTATTAGAGACAGGGTCTCACTGTGTAGCCACAGCTGGCCTGGAACTCACTCACTATGTAGACCAGGCTGGCCTCTAACTCACAGAGATCTACCCACTTTTTACCTGCCCGAGTGCTGGGATTTAAATGACTTTTTTTTTTTTAAATTTCCCAAGATGAACTAGAATCTTCTTCACTGAGGTTGTCACTTCTACCATGGTGCCTTGTAGGTAGAACTTTCATAGTTAACATAGTTTTGCTAGAGTAAATTAGCGTTTAACAAGAACCTAAAGTTTCATTTAACAAATGCAAAGCATTGTTGAAATAACATTTGAAGGCAAAGAAGCACAGGTACCATTTCAGGTATCGACCAGGCTGAGTTCTAGTCCTCCGTGCCAGTGTTTTCTCGTGTTTCTGCTCTGTGCTGAGTCTCCAGTGCTGAGAAGGCCTGACATACAGTTGGTACTAAATAAGAATTTGTTAAATGAGTAACTGCATGGACTCAAAACTGTAAGCACTTTGAGGTCAGATTTTTTTTTCTCCATCCAAATCTTTGTTTTTCTTGCCATTTCAATGTTTTAGGAAGAGGTGACTTGAAGATTTATATAGACACATTTACTGTGGTGTTCTTAAAAAAAATTATTTTTGGTGAAGTTCATATGTGAGTACAATGTGTTTTCGTCATCTCTCCCGTCCCTCCCCCCAAGTCCTTCCATGTTGCTCCCCTATGCCCTCTCCAATTCTTCTATAGGACTTTCTTATATGACTTTAAATTTTTGTTCTTAGTTATTTGAGAATGTTAGAAATGATGAACAAAGCCATTATAAACACCAACATACATTTCCGTCATCGAAGGATGTAAATTTCTATTGCTGTGCTTCTCGGCCAGCAGTTGCTTTAGGTTTGTTTATTTATTATTTATTTATTTATTTTAGAATCATTACTTCCTCTTTTTTTATTACTGTTTTAATTTTTTTCATTTTTTTAACAATAAGTAATAATTATGAGTAAAAGCACCCTGCATGTAAAACCAATTTGCAACAGTTTGTGCCCAAAACCCACACAGCCCAAGGGTCCACACCATCCAGCTGGGGGGCTTGTATGTTCAAATCAAGTTGACAAATAAATCCAGTCTATATTGCTGTAGTTTCACCAATTCACACTCAATCAAAGCCTTACATTCTGACGCACACCCCCTCTTCTGCAGAATTGTTCCCTAGGCTTAGAAAAGGGGCATGGTGGACGAGAAGCAAAACAGTATACTTTCTTGAGATGTTGTCTTGGTCTCTGGTCAATTCTGGCTTTTCCTTTCATGGGCTGACAGTTTGTCCAGGAATAACCTTTCAGTCCTACTAATGAAGCACAGGCAATTAGATAATAGGTTTTTAAATAGTAACTAATTGTTATGGTAGGTTACTTTGGTATAGACAACAGATATTTGGATGGTAATGTTAATCTATGAATTACATTTTTTTCTGTAAAATATGACAGGGTCTTACTGTGGCTTATACATCTCCTAACCGCTAGAGGTGTAAGCTTGTGGCATCAGCCATGGGTTATTCCTCCAAGGAGAGACTAATAGCCAATTAGATTTGGGATTATACAGGGCATATTGCTGCCACTGCTGCAGACAGTTATTTCCAGGAGGTGAGTGTAGCTGGTGCTGACAGAGGAGTCTTGCTTGATTTAAGGAATCTATATTATTGCTTTATTGTTGTTTAGTGGCCTTTTTAACACTCTCTGGTATTCCAGAACAACTGTACACTTGCAAGTGCGGTCTCAATACATCTTATCCCATGGTTACATCAGGTCCTTTGACAGCAGGGGCCTTATCACCTCTCTTCTTGCAGGTATCCCAGTTTACAGGCAAGAAGCCTTTACCTTTTGGGAGGGCTTGGAATTCCCTGGCCAACATCTCCTTGTAGAAAATCCATTGCTGATATCAGAGCTCTCCTGTATTAATATATTTGCTTAGTGCACAGACTTAAGGAGACTTTAGTATTATATTTGGTTCTGAATAGAGAATAATACCTTTACAGTTCCTAGTCTATAGTCAATTAAAGAAAGGCAGTTTACCAGGTTATAAGAGATTACCTCTATTAGGTCGCTCCATTTACAGTTTAGAGAGACGACTCATCATCATCATATCCTCCTGCTGTTCAGCTAGAGTGAGAGATAAGAAAATCTCTCATATTAACTTTGCGTGTCAACTTAGAAGGTAAGTTATTGATCATTATATAAATGATGTAAGTATCAGAGAGCCACTAGAGGTTTGATGCCTGTAAGCAGTCTGATGCTCTTGTTCTTCAATTTCAGAGAAATCCCTCGTGCAGATGGGCCAAACTTTGCTGGCACTTCCTGGTTATCCTAAACAATAGCCAAAACTGTCTTTCTTTTCTAGCAGCCGTTAAGTTGGTGATGTTTACCTGTGGGGCATATCTTTTCCCATTAGTTATGTTTTCATATTATTGTGAATTGCAAATTTTTGACAAAAGGTTTCATATATATCTGTATCCCGCCCCTTTTATTTAGGTTTTGTTGTTGTTTGACCCATGAATCTAAGGCCCAAGATTGTTTAGTATCGTACCTTAGGTTGGAATAAGGCGCAGATTTTCATCAAATCACCCAGTTTTTGGATGACATATTAAGTCATATTGAAGTCAAGAGTTAATTCGTATCGCTTAAGCTATAATCGGTCCACAGGTTGATGTTCACAGTTATAGTTAAATCAGGTGTACCTGAGAGGTATGGTCAGTCCCACTGACATATGATGACTGGGTATTAATTAGATACAGCAAATAGAGAATTCTCGATCTCCAATCTGGTTGTTGACACACGTATGATCTATGTGTTTAGCATAGATTATTTAAGTAATACACGTGTCGGCTGACAACAGAGATCTTATATTTCCATTAATTAGTCACTTAATATCAGGTAGACCTTATGCACCATCCGCCTCCTCACGAACCTTTAAACTCACCATCTTTGTTAGATTGCTATTATAGCTTTACTATCTACAGTCACTTCTTAATGTATGCGACTCTAGCAAAAATGATCTTGTTGAACTCGCCTGGCTTCACGTATTAAATATCACATTAATCGAGAATATAGACTGTATCCCTCTCCCCCCCTCCCACCTCTCTGATTCACCATTTCAGTCAGTTTTTCTGATGCAGTCTTTCTGGTTGTGGCTTTTAATATGCATCCCTCTCTACAAGAAATATTTACAACTGGGTTATTGGCACTAGCATCGCAGATGAGGGATACATTCGTCGTTTGTTTTCTGGACTGTGTTACTTCCACTTAATATAATATCTTCTAGCTCCATCCTTCTTCCTGCAAAGTTCATGATGTTGTCTTTCTTTTTTTTTTTTTTTTTTAAATTTTATTTATTTCCTATATGTTATAATGTCTGTCTGTATGCAGGTCTGTGCACCCGTGTCGTGCGTGCCGCGGAGGTCAGAAGAGGGCGTCAGATTCCCCTGAACTGGAGTTCTCCTGAAATTGGAGTTTTCAGACGTTCTGGCGCCATGTGGGTGCTGGGGATCGAACCCGGGTCCTCTGTAAGAGCGGTCGGCGCTCTTAACCGCTAGGCCATCTTCCAGCCGATGTTGTCTTTCTTTACCATCCAATAGAACTCCATTGTGTACATGTACCACTTTTCTCTATCCACTCGTCAGTTGGAGGGCATTTGAGTTGGTTCCAGCTTTTTTTGCTATCGTGAACAGAGCTGCAATAAAATAGCTGTGCATGTATTTCTGAAGTAAGATGAGTCTTGAGGGGTATAATACACAGGAGTGGTATGACTGGGTCAAATGGCAAGCTCATTTTGAGTCTTCCAGGGTTCTCCACACTGCTTTCCATAAGTGGCTGTACAAGTTTACATTCCCACCAACAATGAGATGAAGTGTTCCCCTTTCCCCACAACCTCTCAAGCACTTGATATCAATTTCTTTTCTTGATCCTAGCCAGTCTTATGGAGTGAGATGATATCTTAGAGTGGTCTTGATTTGCATTTCCCTAATTATTAGTGACATTGAACAGTTTTTAAGATGTTTCTCAGCCATCTCTAATTTCTCCTCTGTGAAGTCTCTATTCAGTTCTTTGCTCCATCTTTTGAGTGGTTCATTTGTTTTCTTTCTTCTTTGTTTTTCTTCTTTGTTTTTTGAGTAGCTTGTATACTCTGGAAATTAATGTTTTGTCAGATGTATCTGCAGTGAAGGTTTTCTCCCACCTGTGGGTTTTCTCTTCACTTCCATTTATTGTTTATTTTGATGTACAGAAGCTTTTGAGTTTCATGAGGTCCCATTTGTCAGTTGTCATTTGTGATTTATTTCTTGTGCAGCTGCTGTTTGATTTAGAAGACTTTTCCTATGCCTATGTTTGAGTCTGCTGCCAAGTTTTTCTTCTTCACACTCCAGAGTTTTGGGTTTACACTTTGAGGTCTTTGATCCCATCTGGAATTGACTTTTTGTGCAGGGTGAGAGGTAGGGGTTTAATTTCATTCTTCTACAGGTGGTGCCAGTTTTTGCCAACACCACTTTACTGAAGATGCTCTTTCCTCCATTGTGTCTTCTTGGCCCCCTTGTCAAATATAAGGTGGCTGAAATTGTATGTGCTCAGGTTTGGATCTTCAGTTTTATTCCATTGGTCCACAGGTCTGTTTTTGTGCCAGTACCAAGCTGTTTTTATGAATATACCTGTAGTATAGTTTGATGCCTGGTAGAGACGATCCCCCTGTTTGCTCTTTTCACTCAGGTTGCTTTGGCTATTTGGGGTCTTTTGTTTTTTCCAAATGAAATTTAGGTTTTTTTTTCCCAAGCTTGTGAGAAGCTCTTGGGGATTTTTGATTGGTATTGCAGTTAGATCTGTACCTGAGTTTTGGGTAGAATGGACTTTTTACTATATATTATATTTCCCAATCCATGAGCATAGAGGTTTGTCCATCTTCTGATGTCTTCCTATTTTCTTCTTCAGTTTCCTTCTTCGGGGTTTAAATTTTTGTTGTAGAGATCCCTTGGTGTCCTTTGGTTAGGTTTGTTCCTAGGTATTTTATTGGTTTTTGAGGCTATTGTAAATGGGAAGTTCTCCTTGTATTCCTTCTTATTGCTTGTAGTTGGTATAAAGAAAGCTAACTGATTTTTCCTAGATTTATTTTGTATCCTGCACTTTAACTGAAGTATTTAATCATTTCTAGTAGTTTTCTAGTGGAGTTCTTAGCATCCCTTAGGTAGACAATCAATTCACTCAGCAAAAAGGAATAGCTTGACTTCTTCTTTTCCAATTAGAACTCCTTTAATTTCCTTTTCTTTGCCTTTTTAATTGTCCTAGCAAGGGTTTCCAGCACTCTATTGAAAGGAGTGGTGACAGGGGCCACCTTGCCGAGTTCCTATCTTTAAGGGAAATGCTTCTGTCCATTTCCCCATTTAGGATGATATTAGCTGTGGGTTTTTCCTTTGTATAGGGCTTTGATTACATTGGGGAATGATCCCTCCAATCGAATTCCCTCTAGGACTTTAAACATGAAGGATGCGGATTTTTGTCAAAGGCTTTCTGCCAATCAATTGAGATGATGGTGTGGGTTTTGTCTTTCAGTCCATTTATTATGCTTGATGATATTTATTGATTTTCATATGTTGAACCATCCCTGCATTCTCTGGTATGATCCAACTTGGTCATGGTGGATGATCTTCTTGATGTGTTGGTCTGTATGCGATTTGCCGTATCCTGTTTAGAATTTGGGCATCTGTGTTCATAAGGGAATGGGCCTATAGTTTTCCTTTTTGGTTGTATCTTTACCTGGTTTTGGTAATATAGGGTGATGCTGGCTTCATAGAAGGAATCTGGGAGAAGCTCCATCCGATTTGTATCCTTCTAAACAACTTGAGTAGTAATGGTTGTAAGTCTTTTTGAAATATTTTATAGAATTCTGCCATGAAACCATCTGGGCCTGGGCATTTTTTGGTTGGGAGGCTACTTATTACATCTTCAATTTCTTCCTGTATTATTGGTCTATTTAGGCTGTCAATCTCTTCTTGGTTGAGCTTTGGTGATTCCCAGGATTTTAGATATTCATCCATTTCTTCTAGGTTTTCAAACTTGGTAGAGTATAGGTTTTTGAAGTATTCTGGTATGATTTTTTGGATCTTAAGTTTGGCCCCTTTGATAGGTGTATAGTACTGGCTCATTGTTGATACGATTTCCTCTTAGTTTATTTGGAACCATTGTGAGAAAATTATAGAAGTATTTTGGAAGTCCATTAAGATCTGTATTAATTACTTTCTATTGCTGTGATAAAAACACTGACTAAAAATATCTTGGGAAGCCAAGGCAGGAGCTCAGGACAGGACCCTGGAGGCAGTACCTGAAGCACTGACCATGGATGAACACTGCTTACTGGCTTGCCCCTCTGGCCCATGTGTAGCCTGCTTTCTTATGCAACATGAGACCACCTGCCCAAGGGTGGCACTGCCCACAGTGGGCTGGGCCCTTCCACATCACTCAACAGTCAAGAAAATATCCCACTGATATTGCTACAGGCCAATCCAAAGGAAGCAATTCCTCTCAGTTGAGGTTGCCTCTACCCAGGTGTATCAAGTAGACAACTGAAGGTATCAGTACAAGATCTATGCGTTCCCTGATGGCTAATGTTTTGTTACCAGACATGGACAGATAGTCTAGTTTTACTGCTACCTTGTCAGTACTGTTTTGAAAAAATGTCACTGATGTTTTATAGGTACATATAGCTACATCAATACTTTAATTTGTTTCTATTTATTTGTATTGACACCTTTAACAGTGGTCTGCTTAGCAAGACATCATGTTTGTTTTAAAGGTTGGAACTAATATCTTGTAAATATGAATGTTTTTCAGGTCCCAAACCAGTTGTATATCTTCAGCATGGCTTGCTGGCAGATTCTAGTAACTGGGTCACCAACCTTGTCAACAGCAGCCTGGGCTTCATTCTGGCTGATGCTGGTTTTGACGTATGGATGGGAAACAGCAGGGGAAACACCTGGTCTCGGAAGCACAAGACTTTCTCTGTGGATCAAGATGAGTTCTGGGCTTTCAGGTATGTTGCAGTTGATTGAGATGTGGGTCTCTCTCTTTAGCATCCTTAAGGCAGACATGTGGCAATTCAGCCAAAGTGGCAGAATCAGAAAGAATTTGAGATTGTATGAGGGAAGACCTATAAACCTTGTCAGGAATTTAATAACCAGGGTGGAAGTAAACTTAAGTAAGTGACTTCATAAAGGACTAGATTCAGTTAGGAATTCTTAAGTTATGTTGGCATTCCTGGTGTTGTGGGAACTGCTAGATAATTATCCAGCAAACTTCTCCCCCTGTCCATAACACACACAAGAAAATAATGTTGGGGCTGGAGAGATGGCTCAGCAGTTAAGAGTGCCAACTGCTCTTGCGGAGGACCAGGGTTTGATTCCCAGCACCCACATGGCAGCTAAGAATCGTCTTTGAGCTGGGTGTGGTGGTGCACACCTTTGATCCCAGCACTTGGGAGGCAGAGACAGGCAGATCTCTGTGAGTTCAAGGCCAGCCTGGTCTACAGGGCTAGTTCCAGGTCAGCTGGGACTAAAGGGAGACCCTGTCTTAAAAACCAAAACCAAAACCAAACCAAACCAAACCAAACCAAAACAAAACAAAACAAAACAAAACAAAAAGAAAATAATGTTAATTTTTCTTCTTTACAGAAATAACCCTCCCCTCCTCCTCCTCCTCCTCCTCTCTCTGTCTCTCTCTGTCTCTCTATCTTTCTGCCTCTCTCTCTCTCTCTCTCTCTCTCTCTCTCTCTCTCTCTCTCTCTCACACACACACACACACACACACACACACACACACACCTATCTGGTTAAGAACTGTATCTTAGTATACCAGGTATTAGAGTATTAGAAAAGGTTGGCATTTTGGATGGTTCAGGGTTCCCACCACCCCCGTTTATAAAATTAAGGACTCTCTAAGGTCATGAATCACAAGAATAAGAGATTTTGCCAAAAGGCACTTATCAGAATGTGTCTATTGTCACACTGTTTATAATAATGAATACTGAACTTCAGGCAAACAAAAAAATATAATGAATATAATGTGATATAGCTACATATAAAATGAGATTAAATAGCTATAATCTCAGATATCAACATGCAGAAAGCCAAGTGTGAAAGAAGATATAATGTATAAGTCTATTTATAAGAACATTTCTAAAGTGAACCATGCTAATTTATAGTGTGAAGAATCAGAACCCTCAGGAGGTCCACTGGAAGGGAATGAAGGGGCACTTCTGTATTTGTAGACTGTTGAGTGTCCCGAGCTCAGTGGTGGTTTACGGCTGCTTCAGTGCAAAAACTTCAGGCTTCATGCTAGGTACCTGTGTGCCAATCTAAGCTCTGTCTATGTGATATTATTATTAAACAGTACTTTTTGGATTATAGTTTTGATGAGATGGCAAAGTATGACCTCCCTGCTTCAATTAACTACATTCTGAATAAAACTGGCCAAGAGCGAGTGTATTATGTGGGACATTCTCAAGGCAGCACCATAGGTATGTATGTAATAAAGGTGGAAAAAGAATATGTTTTGAAATGAAACACAAAAATGGTGCTAGTTCAAACACAATTTTTAAAAATTTTGAGTGGAAATTAAGACTAGGCAAAGAATTTTAAGTAGTAGTCTGCAGAAATTTGTTTTTAAATATTTTGGTTTTTATTTTTATTTCTTATGTGTATGTGCATTGCCTGCATGTGGGTAGGCTATATGCACTCATGTGCACCCATGTTATGCAATGTGGAGGTCTGAAGAGGGTGGCGGATCCCCTGGAACTGGAGTGGCAGATGGTTGTTAGTCGCCATGTGTGTGCTGGGAACTGAAGCCAGGTCCTCTGCAAGAATGGCCAGTGCTCTTAGCCACTGAGACATCTCTTCAGCCCCTAGAAATTCAGATTTTTGTTTAAATTGTCAACTATCTTAAAATTGAAAGAATTAATGTAAGCTATATCCTGTTACATACTTTCCAAATTAAGAAAGGGATGTGAGAGGCTAGAAAAAATGAAGTTTTCTAAGGTCAGGAATCTTTAAAAGACAATAATAAAATATGCTTTAAATGTTAGTTATTAGGCTGGGGGTGCAGCTCAGTGGTAGAGCACTTGCCTAGTATGTCCAAAGCCCAGGGATTAATCTCCAGAACCACCATAAATAAATAGATAAATAAATAAATAAATAAATAAATAAATAAATATTTTTTTTAAGTTGAGTGGAATACAACTGACCTCAAGGATGACAGGTTATTCTTTCTAGCTTTTGAAAGCTATTTGCGCATTTTGTTTATGTTGTTATAAAAGAAATGATTTCATATGTGTATGTGTGTACATACATGTGTGTCTATGTATGCGTGTACCTGTATGTGTGGGTATATGTGGAGGCTGGAGAGCAGCCTCAAATGTCAGTCCCCTTCAGGTACTGTCTGTCTTGGGGTTTTTAGATAAAGTTTCTAACTGGCCTGATTAGGTTAGACTGGCTGGCTAGGGAGCCCCAAGGATGCACCTGTTTTCATGTACCTAGTGCTGAGATTAAAAGGCCAGTCTATCATACCTGGCCTTCATACTTGGGCTTTGGGGATTGAACTCAGGTCCTCATGCTTGTCTGGGAAGCACTTTATGGCGAAGTATCTCTCCAGTCCAAATATGATTTTACTATAACAAAGTACAAAATTTTGCAAAACTTAGAGAAAATACAAAGTACCCATAATTTTTTTCCAAAGCCAATTTTTATTGAAGATTTGTGCATTTCATACAAAATTTCCCAATCGAATCTAGCCCCATTCCCCCTTCCTTGCTCCCCACCCCACCAGAGCTCATGCATTCTGCCAAGCATGTTTTTCATCTTTAGTACCCATAATTTTTAACAAATGAGTATTTCTGACAAGGGGCCAGAGACCTGACTCACAGTTTATTAAATTTTCCCATTTAGTTTACTAGCACCTTTGTCCCATGATGTTCCATGATCTCCTTAAAATATACTCTTCAAGGAGACTTACTATGTGAAAAGTATGAGTGCTTTCAGCATGTTAACATATATGCTTAAATTGTCTCTTGCCCTTAACAAAATGGAACTGACATTCCTCTTCATTCACATTTCTTCTTTTATGACCAGTCTACTGTTCACCAGAACCCCGTTGTTTTCTGAAGTCTTCTTTTAGGGACAAATGGCATGAAGGGAACTGAGAGAGTGCTAAAAGATATTTCAAAGCTAGGGGGAGTCCAAACATTCCAGTGTCTTTGAGCCACTGGAGATCTACTTGACTGGTTTGTTAATTAGGTGTGGAGGGAGGGGCAGGGGGATAGAAGTAGTAGCTGGAGCTGTAGAGATACAGCTTTGGATTCCCATGGTTCTAGGAGCAGGGAATGTGTTTTGGTTTTCCTCCGCTGGACTTCTTTCCATACACATGCAAGCTAAGAGTTGGAACAAGCACTTAGGAAATACTTGGTTTACTGACCTAACCAAATTCAGTGTTTGTGAACAGAAATTTTCTAAGCGTTGAACCTCTAAGGGTGATGTTGCTTGTGGTTCTCAGGCTTCCTCTGCTGGGCATTATGGATGACTTGTGTTTTCTGACAAGGAAAATGTGATTCTTCTGTCTTCTTTTTGCCCCACAGGTTTTGTAGCCTTTTCACAGATTCCCGAGCTGGCCAAGAAGATTAAAATGTTTTTCGCCATGGCTCCTGTGGTGTCAGTGGATTTTGCTTCAAGCCCTCTGGCCAAATTAGGAAGGTTGCCAGATATTCTTTTCGAGGTACTTGGGGCCTCTTACCCCTGTCCATTCTCCACAAATGTCCTCTTCTGGGCTCAGTAACCAGTGATAATCTGTGATGTCCTCTGTGGGGCTATTACTGGAGCCTTGGGTAGGTTGACTTCACCTCTCCTTGCCATTCAGGGGAGCCATAGTATGAAATATATATATATATATATATTTCATATATATATTTATTTATTTAATACGTTAGTCCAACTCTCTACCCATCATGCAAAAGGGATACAAGAAAGTCTGCAAAAAAGTGACGCGAACATCCTCAGAGTTGCTTTTTTGTTCAAAAGGCAAACAGGTACACAGGAGTAGGCAGGAGATGGGAGACTAGAAATGTATTCTTCCTATATCTTTTACCTAGATACATGCAATATGATCTAAGACATTATTTTACTAAAATATTTTTATACTATGGCCTGAAACATATCCGTACTTAGTCCTAAAGCTCTGCAGCTCTAAGCTATATTCAAGGAGGAAATAGTACTCATGAGAAGTTTTAAGCCCATTGGAGCCAGACGGTCCATTATTCCTGCATTATATATTTTATATGTTTACCTACAGACACACACACAAAATCCAATAGAGCAGTATATGTAGTCATATGGTATGTAATGGGTTTTTGTCAGTGAGGGGTCATATATTGGACTGTATGTGGTCCCATCAGATTATAATGGAGCTCAAAACTTCCTATCAACTAGTAATGTCACAGTTAAACATATAATTCACATGTTTGTGGTGATGCTAGTTTATACAAATCTACTGTAACTGCTAGTTATATAAAAATATAAGGCTCTTGTACAAAAAATATATAATAAAAAATAAGCATCAAAAAATATAAGGCATAAAATTATGCATAGTTGTATGTCTTAGTTAGCTTCAACTGTAAATTTGACACAGCCTAGGGTCATCTGAGAAGAAAGTCTTGACTAGGAGTTGTCTAAACCAGATTGGTCTGTGGCATATCTGCGGAAGATTGTCTTGATTGATGTAGGAGGGCCCAGCCTGGCATTTGGGAACCATTATTTCAGAGTATAGCATTTCCTGGGATACACTAAGAAAGTGAAAAAGTGAATGCATAAATATTCCTAAAACCCTTGAAAGAGTTGCTCTAAAAAGAAAGGGTTACTTTTGTGGAAGTAGTCGAAACTAACCCTTTACGAATACAAAGTATACACTATAAAGGTCTGAAAGTTACTATGTTCAGGCATACAAATGTTTAATGCAAATTCTCCTTTGTTTGTATATACATGCACATGTGGATGTGGGTGTCAGTGGCGTTCACCATGGTGCTAGTAAGGTCACAGTTCTGAGGTACTATGTTAACTTCAAATCCTTCCTCAGCCCAAGGGAGAGTCAGATTGCACCAGTGATGTATCATCCTGTCAACTTGTCTTCAGTGGAGAACTTCAGAAGTACATGCAATTGTCAGAGAGGAGATTGCCATTTTGTAGATACTTAAGCAGGAGTTAGTAACTGGCTTTTCATGAGATGTGACCTTCTCAGCATGTGGAATTCACTTTATGGTTCTCAGTTCCTGTGTGGTTGTCATGGAGAGAAAATTTAGGGATATCGGATGCCTGGTTTTAGTGTTGATTTGTTTTTGAAAAGAAGACTGATTATAAATTTAATAATAATTTAAAGACTATAAAATTAAACTCATGTGATCTTTGCATTGCAGTTCCGCAAACTGATTTTTTTAAGGGGAGGAAAGCAGGAAGTTCTGCTTCACCTTCACCGTCCTGTGGATTAGTGATAGGCCAGAACAAATCGTAGTTACATGCAGCAGTTGTGCTGAGCATAAGCTCTCAGCCCAGCCAGGGTTCTTACCACTCCCCGTCATCAGCTCAGATGCAGGCAAGCATTGCACCTTTATTTGCATTCACATGCTTCCCTATATTAGTTTGCTAGGCTGTACGGCCATATCTGTTGCATGCCTAGCCCCTACTGGTGGTTTGCTGGTGGCTGTGGGCCTTTTTTGGCTTGAGGAAGCTTCCTCCCAGCTTCTGCCTTCATCTTCATCTGGTGTGTTTTTGCATGTATGACTTTGTGTTCAAATTTCTCCCTTTTGTAGGGGCATCTATCTATGAAGGTCTACTATGTTGATCTCTTTTCCCTTGATTCCTCTGAAAAGATCTATCAGTCTCCAAATAAGGTCATTCTGAAGTACTGGCAATTGAGACTTCAAACCTACTTTTTAAGAGGAACATACGTTGTAAAATTTCCTCTGAGTTTTCTCCTCCTGCTTGTCCCTAGAGCTGGTGGATATGAGCAGGAGTATAAAGAAACAGATGCCATCTCCATTTAAGGAAGACCAATTTCCTATTGTGCAGTCCATGAAGATTTGCCTTGAGAATATATGGGGCTACAGATATGGCTCAGCCATTAAAAGCACTTACTGCTCTTGCAAAGGACCCAGATCCTGTTCCCAACATCCATATGGCCACTAACAACTGGCTGTAATTCCAGTTCCAAGGGATCCAACATCCTCTTCTGGCCCCCAAGTTCACTGCATGTATGTGGTATATTTACATAGATGCAGAGAAAACACTCAAACACATAAAAATAAATAAATCTTTTAAAAACAAAGAATGTAGGGGTGGAGAAATGGCTCAGAGATTAAGAACACTGGCAGCTCTTGCAGAGGACCTGGGTTCAGTTCCTAGCCCCCACATGGTGGCAAACTATTATCTGTAACTCCAGATCAAGGGGGGATCCAATGCTCTTCTTCTTCCATGGGTATTCCACATTCTACTTATGTACATGCAAGCAAAACACATGTACACATAAAATAATAATAATAATAATAATAATAATAATAATAATACATTTTAAAGAGTGTAGTGGTTATCCTGATAGTACTTGGGCACAGATTCAGTGATATTGGTTGGAGACAATGTGAATTAGGGATTGCTAAGACTCTTTGGTAAAAAAGCAAGACAGTAATGGGCCACATGGTTTCTGTTGTGCTTGTTTTTTGTGTTCTGTTGTAAAGTAACAGCAGCCAGGGATAATTAAAAAATAGACACTGTGGCTGTGTTCCAGTAAAATTCACAAAAGCACATGTGGGGCTGGGGGCAGGGGAAGCAAGGAGTGATTAATTGCTGAGTGGGTACAGATGACAGCGTTCTGAAGATTGATGGTGGTGATAATAGCATACATGTGAATGTGCTTGCCACTTCACTGAGAGAGAGGATCAGTTTCTTCAAGGATGTGGCTCTGGAGAGTCTACCCAAGCTCCAGTCGATGGCCCTCTACCCATATAGGTATTGGCAGTGTGGAGTGGACTCAATGAATAAAGAAAGACAAAGAACAAAAGTTATAAAGTTGGGAGGGAACAGTAGTGAGGATGGGAGGAGAACGTGATCAAAACTGTGTATGCATATATTTAAAGATAGTCATTATTTTTATTTTATGTGTCTGAGTGTTTTGCCTGCATGTATGTAAGTAGACTGTGTGTGTGCAATGCCCTGAAGAGGCCAGAAGAGGGCGTTGGATCCCCTGGGACTGGATATTTAGATAGTTGTTTGCCGCATTATGGGTGTGGGGAATCAAACCCAGGTTCTCCAGAAGAACAAGTGTTCTTTACTGCTGAACCATTTCTCCAGCTCTGTAAAAATATTTAATTAAATAAACAATAGTCACACATAGTGGCTCACATCTATAATCCCAGCCCTCAGGAGGCTTCTGAGGCATCAGGAATCCCACCAATTCAAGGCCATCCTTGGCTACATAGCAAATATGAGGCCAGCCTGGGTTATCATAACAAGACCCTGTCTCAAAGCAAGCAAGCAAGCCAAGCAACAGAAAGCAAGCAAGGGCCTGGATTGGGTCCATACTGACTGTATGGGACACCCCTGGTGAGAATGTCTCAGCTGTTTCTCAGAAATCTCCACTGATTAATTCCATCAAAGGCAAGGGAACTGGGTGTGACCCTGGCGCAACTGGTTAAGGCCCTTTCCCTTTGTAATAGTGTACTGTAAATGTAATTAGTTTTGTGCCTGTTTTTACTTGGGGGATTTAAGCACACATTTCCAACCATATCTGATCAAGCCTAGTGATTATTGGATGCACAGTTTCCCTGGTTTGAATGTTGGCTAGCAGCCAACTTCACTCTGGAGGCCACTTGTGGAGACACTTTCCACGTCTGTGTTTCTGCAGTGGGCCACAGAGGCCCTTGCACCAGAGTGAAATGCTGACACGATCTTGGGTTTCCTGTTTTATCTTTAGGACATGTTTGGACACAAGCAGTTTTTGCCTCAGAATGCAGTTCTGAAGTGGTTGAGTATTCATGTCTGTACCCATGTCATTATGAAGGAGCTTTGTGGAAATATCTTTTTTCTTATATGTGGCTTTAATGAGAGAAATTTAAATATGGTATGTATCTTGACATTGAGACTTGGTTTAAATTTTCAGTGTTTTTATCTGTGAATGTGCTTATTTGTGTGAGAGATGTGGAGATGGCTCATCTGAGCTCCAAAGTCTTTGTTTGAGAGACACAACAATCATCTTGACCAAGTGTTTGCCCTACATCACTGCTGCCCACAGCTGGTTCTTGTCAGCTTCTTCCACAGAACCTGTGTGGAAAGTTAAATATGAGGATCTGTCACAGGTTGTCATAATCTTTATATAGTATTTATTCTAGTAATGCATTTCTTTTTAAAATGCTATGCATGTTTAAGTCTGGAGTGTCCATTTACATATATATATATTTATTTATATATAAATATATAATACACACATACATACAGAGATATGTGCTTTGCAACACACAAACATAAAGATTTATTGTTGTTATGAAGTATAAATATTTGGCTTACCATATCCTTGTGTTTGTGTCTCTACATAGATGTATATTTGTCATTTAGTGTGCTGCATTTTGAAAATAGGTTTTAAAATTCTGGAATAAAGCCAAGCACAATTGGAGCCTGCTTGTAATTCCAGTACCTACAGGACTGAGGCAGGAGGATCTTGAGTTCAGGGCAAGTCTGACCTCTCTAGTGAGAGCGTATTCTCCCCGAATTGTCTCTGGATGAAAAATGCTAGAGTCTGCTCCCTCCCTTCCATGACTAAAGGAAGACATGATCTTTAAAATTCTGGAAATTCAGGAAAGCATGAAGAACATAAAGATGACCTGAAGTTGCAGCCCGAACAGGCTTACCTTACCTAGTCTGCTGCCACATTTCCTCCATAGGGACTCTGTGTGTGTGGTATCTTTACTGGACATTATCATAGTCAGATGTGTTTCTGTTTTGATCGCATATACTTGAGATTAAGGCTGTGTGGTATTTAACCCTCCAAAGGGGAATGTGTTTATTAATATCACGTCGATGCCATTTCCATTATCTAATTCATATTTATCTTGCAGTCTAGAGTGGATGTGTATGCAACACACTGTCCTGCAGGAACTTCAGTGCAAAACATGTTGCACTGGGGCCAGGTAGGTGTGGCTGGGGTACAGTGGGGACCACATGAAGTAAGATCGGAAAAGCCTTCTGTTCCTGGAGCACGTGTCTGCACATCTTTCCCAGACAGACGGCATATCTGCCGTGGTTTCCATCTCACAGTCATACTTCCTGGCACCGTGATTGCATTGCTTTCATGTTTTCCATGCGGTACACCGTGCGGGTCACAGGTTCACCAGGGAGCTGTCTGGCTTGAAATTTTCTTTTCCTTCCCTCCCCTTCTTTCCCCTTTATTTCTGTCTCAGATTTTATATGCCTTCCCTTCATCCTTTTCTCTTTCCTTCCTCCCCTCCATCTGTTTTTTGTGTCCCAGATTTATTTTGTTTCTGTGTTGTTTCATAAAATATGATTTGCTGGTGATCAAAGCTACTGTTTCACCAATAGCCTATAAACACCTGTGCCTGGACCATCAGCGAATAAACCAGAAGCCAAGAAATCATGAGTGAGGATGGGAGCCACTAAGTTTTAAAGTAGAGTTCTGATCATTTTATTGTATAAGTAATATATATCCATTCTTGAAAACTTGAAGTTCACATGTAGGAACATTGTCCTGAAATTAAAATCATTCTACTAACCCCCTACTGAGATAACAAATTCATATTCAGAGATATGAAGTATCTCTATCTGCCTTGTACCCCCTGCTGCATATCAAAAAAAAGCAGTTATAGGTTGAATAGTTAACATAGAAGTGGATGGTTTTTCCCACTGCTTCTTACTTGATTTTCTTTTTCCACTTGACAATATGAGAGTGATATATTTCCCCCTCAGAGCATTTTTTTGTAGAACTTCTTTTTCTAGCTAACCTTATCTTAAATATGAAATATATTACTGTTTAAGTTTCAAACCAAGATGTCTGGAGGTGTCTTGGATACTTTCCAAGTATTGGACAGGTACTGCTTGCATCTGAACCACTGCATACCTTTAAAATTACACTTTTTTAATAAGACATTGCTTAAAATAGCAATGGGAGCCAGGCGTGGTGGCCCACGCCTTTAATCCTAGCACTTGGGAGGCAGAGGCAGGCGGATCTTTGTGAGTTCAAGGCCAGCCTGGTCTACAGAGTGAGTTCCAGGACAGCTGGGGCTACAGGGAGACCCCATGTCTTTTGAAAAAGACAATAAAAAAAAAAAAAAAATAGCAATGTGACCTGAGTTTGGAGAAATGGCTAGAAATAAGTCTGTCAAAAATAAAGACCAGTGACATGGTCGGGCTGGTAGTTTTTGATGTGTAAGCCAGGCAAACCTGAATATGATCCCTAGAACCCACATAAAGGTGAAGGAGAGGACAGAGTTGTCTCCTGACATCCACAGTCAGTGTCACACCCTATGTGCGCCACCCTGAATATCACATACACAATGATAAACGTAAACTTGAAAAAATAAAGCAAAGACTACTCTGACCCCAGATACTCCAATTTGTTTGGACTGGAAAATTTGTACTTTTAAATTTAATATTATATCTTTAATGAGGTATAAGTGGCATAGTGTTTGCATTGTACAGCTCCGTATATCTTGGCAGAGGAATGCACCTGACAAACCATTGCCTCAAGTATGACAGGGAACATACCTGCCACCTCCAAATGTTCCGTCATGGCTCCACACAGTGCCTCCCCTCCCCACCCCACCCCCACAACAACTGATCTGCTTTCTGCCCCTGTACTCTGCATTTTCTAGAGTTTGCATAAGTAGAGTCACATGGTATATATTTGTTTGGTTTTGTTTGACTGTTTTTCTCAACAGAACTATTTTGAGATTATCCATGTTGAATTTATCAGTAGTTCAGTCATTTTTATTCATAAGGATCTGTATTTTTTTAATTTTTAATTTATTTTTCTCTATATGTATGAATGTACTGTCTGCATGCAGGTTTGTGCACCCATGTTGTGCAATGCCGCGGAGGTCAGAAGAGGGAGTTGGATTCTCCTGGAACTGTAGTTCTCCTGGAATTGGAGTTTCAGACTGTTCTCAGCCGCCATATGGGTGCTGGGGATCGAACCCGGGTCCTCTGCAAGAGCAGTTGGCCCTCTTAACTTCTAGGCCATCTCTCCAGCCCCTGTATTTTTTTTTTTTTAAATCTGCCTATCATATTCTTCCACCTGAGCAGGTTTGGAAATCAGTGATCTGGGGTATCACTGATGACTTCATATCCTTCCACAGAGCCCCTTCTGAAAGAAGTATGCTATTAAATACTTAGGGACATGAGCTGCCTTCCTGCAAGGATCCCCCTTTTTTTCCAGTTTATTTATTTTTATGTGTGTCTTGCAGGCATGTCTGTAAGTGCACCATGTCATGCTATGTCCACAGAGGTCAGAGAAGTGTCTCAGATACCCTGGAACTGAGTCAGGGATGGTTCTGAGCTGCCATGTGAATGCTGAGACTCAAAATTGGGTCTTCTGCAAGAGCAGCCAGTGCTCCTAACCACTGACCCATCTCTCCAGCTTCCAGGAGCCTCACTTTAAGGAGCCACGTCCTGAGGTTCTTAGGTTATCGTAGCAGTTTGCTCAGACTTAGAATAGGGGTTCCCAAATGCAATTTGCTTATGGCATGCTAGCACTTAATGCTCTAGACCTCGAAAAGCACAGGAATTCACAGATGCTCTTCTCTTTGGTCCCTTCTGTTTAGGATCACCCGTTTTCTTCATAGGCTCTGATATTAAAACTCCCCAACACATGCAAACACGTTACTTCTCAGTCTAATGGACATGTCTCAGAAGTCCCCGTTTCTGTCACCTTATCCGTGAGTGCATTCCCAGAGATGCCTGCATGCCTGCTGAGGCAGGGTAGTGGCCACCAGTAGCCCATGTGTGGTACACTGCATGCCTCAGCAAAGCACAAGTAAGGAGTGGACCTAGCTTTTCAGTGGCCCTTAGGCAGAGCTGCCCTGAACCAGTGCTATCTCCTTATCAGAGAAGTTGTCTATTTTTTTTTTTTTCTTCAGAGAATGGTCTTGCTTCCTCTTGTTGTAGGCCTCCACTGGGTACTGGGCAGAGTAAAGCAGTTGCGGGGCTGGAAACAAAGCTTTGTTTCTAGCCCCTTTTATCAAGCAGCTGACCAGGATCAAAGGCTGCAGGCTGAGAGCCACAGCACCTCCCTTGCCCACTTGTGACCTTGTGATTTCAGGCTCTAACCACAATGGAATGTGCCTTCTGAGCATTTCCAAAGCCCAGACTCACTGCAGGAGGCTCTGTGCCCTTTGCCCGTCCGCTCCCTGTGACTTCCCTCTGTCAATACTCAAGCTGCTCTGTGCGGCTGTTTTCTAGTGTCTTTTCCACCCACAGTGTTCGGCTCAGGAAGCAAAGAGAGGAGTGCTCACGGCAGCTCGCTCGCTCGCTCCTCTTTACATTTTAGTTCAGCCCCTGGCTCCCAGTCCGCGGGTGGGATGCTGCCTCCACATTTCCTTACTCTTCCTCCCTCAGTTAAGCCTCTCTAGAAATGCCTTCACAGACATGCCCAGATGTATCTCCAACATCTAATTCTAAATCGGGTCAAGTTGACAGTATAGTCAAGATTAACTGTCACGCCCCTTAAGCCAAACTTGACAATTAAGATTGACCATCAGGTTCTCCCAAGCCAAGTCTATTGTCATCACTCTTCCGCAGTCTGCCCAGAGCCCAGTTACCTGTTCCCCTTGGAAGAAGGTGTATCCTCGCATAGCTTTCCAGTATGAGTTACCACCAGTTAGGATGCTGTACAAATACAGATTCCTGGGCTTGTCCAAGGTCTGTCCAGAATCTGAATTCCAAGGGTGGGGCCATGAGATCTGCATAATAATAAGTACCTCATGTCATAATAAGTACCCATTGTCTTCTACTGTTTGAGACTTAACTGCTTTTTGTTAAAAAATTAATTTGATTAACTTTTTTAAAACAGTGTGGGCTGCTTGAAGTCCTAATTAAGTGATTCTGCTTAATTAGTGTTAGGCAGGATTTTCCTCTGTGTTCCGCACTTATTCCTGGTGCTTTGTACACATGTGAGAAAATGGTAGACTAAAGTCTGCATGCCATAGCGGAACAGGCTGCAATGAGGTCACTGCCAAAGATAGGGAAGGGGTACCATAAATCCATGTTAAATCCATGTTAAATATGCCCTAAGTCTTTAATATTTCTTAGCTTCAATGACAAAATTAGATGGTAACCATTTCTATGGTGACAGTTCCCTGTGGCATCTGTCCTCACACTGTCCTTTGTTACATGTTGTATGTTATGTGACTGACAACGGAAACTGCACATCCATCAAAAGTGTTTCTGAAAAAGAATGTCTGGGTAATTTTTTGTTTTAGCCAGGTCCCACCAATGTGGCCAAAACAGAGTTTTCCATTTATTTTGGCTTGCCAACTTTGGGTTTAATTCATTTTAATTTGGAGGCATAGAGGAAATGCAAATTTGCATTATTTGGAGTTTCACCAGTAAATAACTTTTTGTTAATATCTTTATATCATATTCATCGAATGTAAATAAATTTAAATTTTATATTCAATATCATTTCATAGCTAAAGCTTCCCTTACTAGTTAGAACTGTTTCCATACAGAGCAGTTGAGTATCTATAGATCAGATCCCAAGAAAAAGTGTTCAATACAATCAAGATAATATGAACAAATAATAAGGCTGAGCAGACTTCTCAGTTGGTAAAGTGCCTGTCCAGCAAGCATGAGGACCTTAGTTCAGTGTCTGGCATCCATATACAAATCCAGGTTCAGCAGAGTGTACCTGCAGTCCCAGGACTGGGGAGGCAGCAACAGGAAGATCCTTGAAGCTTGTTGGCCAGTCTAGCCAGTCACTGAGCTCCAGGTTCAGAGAAACCCAAAAAATAAGGTGGAGAGAGATTGAGGTAGACATCTGACATCAACCTCTGGTCTCTGCATGTGTGTGTGCATGCACAGACGAGCGCACGTGTGCGCTGTGCGCGCGCGTGCGCACACACATGCATTGTCATTGGCACACAGATACATCTATACACACAAAAATTTGAACAAATAATGTAGCTAGATGAGGAGAGATAGAAGCCATAATCATAAATGTGTACAGTCAGGCATCTCTTAAGAAGAAGTATACATTTGGGGAAATGAGTAAGTAACATCAAAAACCATAGTTACCCAGACTATAATGGTTATGGTGTCACTTGGTGATACAATCCTATGGAACTGTTGTACATACAGCCATTGCCTGAAATGTCATTATGCATGAGCATGTCTAAGGAAATCACTAACTCTTTGAAAAAGCCTAAGATGCAAATTTCGGTGGAAAATGTTCATGCAGATAAAGTTCATTTCATAGGAGTAGCTGTTGATCCAGTGTGCTTCTGTAGCTCCTCTCTGGAGTCCTGAAGTAGGTGTTTACCCAACTGTTCTGTCAGTAGTTGACTAAAAGAGAGCAGAGTGCTTCTATATTTTAAATAGTGATTCAGAAATAAAGGGTAATCCTGGATTTTGGTATAAAACTGATTTTTGAGTGAGGACCTGGTTGACTCTAGCAACCTATGACATTTATCTCAAATTCACTTTCTTTCTTTCTTTTCTTCTTTCCTTCCTTCCTTCCTTCCTTCCTTCCTTCCTTCCTTCCTTCCTTCCTTCCTTCCTTCCTTCCTTCCTTCCTTCCTTTCTTTTTTCAGACTGTTAAACACCATGTGTTCCAAGCCTTCGACTGGGGCAGCAGTGCCAAGAATTATGTTCATTACAACCAGGTAAAGGTTTCAGTCTTTTAATTAAAATGGGCTCTGAAAGCCCCGCAAGGAAGCCGGCCTGGGTTTCCAGAACTCAGCTGGGCTCAGTGCTGGGGTGTTCTTGGCAGGGATTCCTACACAGGATGTTTTCCCTCTGTCCACTCCAGAACCTTCCAGGTCTGCCATTGGTTCTATAGACTGGGTCTCCTTTCCCAGTCCTTCCTGTGGCTGTGTGTGGTTCAGAATGGTCATGCACACATACCTTAGAATCAGGGAATCCTGGATCTGATCCTGGTTGCTGGCCAGTGAGCTATATTACATGGTGTAAGCCTTGTCTTCCTTGTAAAAATAAAACTTCCAATTTTTGAGCACTGAGTGTGGTAAAGTATGAGATACTTAATCTTTTTCTTTGTTTCTTTTTTTTTTTTTTCTTTTTGAGACGGGTCTCCTTCGTCCCAGCTGGCCTGGAGCTTGCTATGTAAGCACCAAGCTGGCCTTGGACTCACAGAGATCCCCTGCCTCTGTCTCCTGAGTGCTGAGATTAAAGGCCTGGCTTTTTTTTTTTTTTTTTTTAACTCTCACAAGATCTTGTGGCATCAACATGGCTGTCTTTGGCTTACAGTTGAGGAAATGGAGGCTTTAGAGGATTTTTAAGGTTTCTTGCACTCAGGGGGTGAAAGTGTGAAGATCTGATCCAAAAGTCCCTACTGCCTAACTGGGACTACTGCCTGGCATCCACATTTGTGGATAATAGCGCCGGCTCACTGAGGACTGGATGGGCCTTACCAGGGCAGTCAGGCGGGAGCCCCACAGCTCACAGTCTTTCCTGGACATGACTACCAGAAAGTGATTCACAAAACGTAGTGTTTTAGTCCCAGGTCAGGATTCTTATACATTTGTATTAAAATGGAGATTGTATTTGTTGCAATTTAAAAAACTTTCTATGGTTCTTTTTTTTTTTTTTTTTTATTGTAGAGTTACCCTCCTACGTACAACGTAAAAGACATGCCTGTACCCACTGCTTTGTGGAGCGGAGATCAGGACTCACTAGCAGATGTCAATGACATCAATATCTTACTGACTCAGATTCCTAACTTGGTGTACCACAAGCGTCTTCCTGAGTGGGAACATCTGGATTTTCTTTGGGGTTTGGATGCCCCCTGGCGGTTATATAACGAAATTATCAGTTTAATGAGGAAATACCAGTGAAAATGACTTGAGATGGATACTGATGAGTCCTGCAAAAACTATGTTTAATTTCTCTAAAATATTTGTTTTCCTTACTTAGATCTTTTGTGTTTTTATATGCAAGAAAATGATGACTTGGAAGGTGCCCGACTGTGTCTCTAGTTAGAATTATAAATATAAGTCTTAGGCTTAATTAATGTCTCTACTAGTGTCTTTTTTTAAGTCTTTGAAAATATTGATGATTTGTGAAAATGTCATAATAACTTTTTACTTATTACAATTATTTTGGTGTATGTTTCGTGAACACATGTATGCATATGCGTATGCCGCGCACTGGCCCAAGCTGGCATATGTGAAGGTAGAGGACTGACATCAGAATGTTGTCCTCGTCCACTTTCCATCTTATTTCTTGAGACAGGATCTCTCACTGAACCTGGAAGTCACCATCTCAGCCAGACTGGCTGACCAGTTAGCCCCCAGGATCTGCCTGTCTCCACCCCACACAAACCCTATCAGTGTTAACCTGGGTCTCAGGGATCCTAACTCAGGTACTCATGCTTGTGTAGCAAGCACTTTATGCATCACTCCAGCTCCTCTTCACAGTTTAAAATCTACACAAGGGCCTTTTTATTCTCAACCAAAAAAGAAAAGAAAAGAATACACATGGAAAAGTTTAAGCTGTTGTTTATTGGTTTCAAAATATGTCAGTAAGGCTGGAGCAATGGCTCAGTGATTAAGAGCACTGGCTGTTCTTGCAGAGGATCTGATTAGGTTCCCAGAACCTACATGGCAGTTAACAACCATCCATAAATCCAACACCTTTCTTTGGCCTCTGCAGGCATTGCACAACATCAGCATACTTATATGTGTGCAGGCAAAACACTCATACACATAAAAAGCAAATGAATGAAAAATACAAAATAAATAGAATTAAAATAAAAAAACCCTGTCAGTGACATGAATGCAGTATGAAAAGAACCTTGCTCTGAGCTCGGCATGGTTGCACACACCTGTAGTCCAGGTACTCAGGAAACTGAGTCAGGAAGATTGCTTAGTTTAAAGCCAACCTGGACTAGATAATGAGATCTATCTCAAGAAACCAAAGACAAAGGAAGAAATTAAAAGGACCCAGTTTCTGTTCCTTTGCCTTAGAGGGCTCTCCAAAATATCCTGTGTTTACCTAGCTATATGACATCTTCCTTGTCTTTATGCACTAGCCATCTAGCTAAATCCAGTCTTATTCCAGCGTCACTAAGAGTAAGTATTCTCATTGAAATTCAGAAAGCAGTTAGCAAATATCTCTATTGTTCAGGCCAAGCAAAATAGTTTCCTGGAACTTGAAAACCAGATTGCACTGATTAAAAAATCCTAAGGATTGAAACACTCAGTCACCTGCGATCCTGAACTCTACGTTGTACGGCAGGCTGTAGTTTCACTTTTCAGGAAGGAAAGTCCTGTGGAGAGACAAAAACTACTGTGTGTCCAGAAGTGAGTGCATTGTGGCTGCAGTGATGGCGTCTGCCCTTCATGAAGCCAAAGCCGCGAGGTGGCCAGGGACAAGCATCCTGGTTCAATTTCACACAAACGATCTTTGGCCAGGGAATGTTTTCAGATTAAAGTTCAGCTCAGGAATCCATTCTGATGATGCCTGTTGTATGTGTCTATATTTTAATGAGCCTGCTCTTCATGTGTTAGGCAGCCCATGTGGGTCTGCTTTGCTCACAGTTGATACATTTTTCTGACCCAGTTATCTTAATTGAAATAAAAGTTTTTTTTTAAAAAACAAACTTTTCAATAAAACTCAACCTCATGAGCTTGAAGGACGCGTGGAGGGTGTTTGTTCTTTAATGGCCCTTGTACACACTTGTTCTTTTGGTGGGACCCATGATCTTCCTTTTCATCTTCTCGTCTCCTCTGGTAACTTCAATGATACAGTTCATGAATAATTTTATTCTCCCATGGGGAAGAGAAACAGGTCCTGGGCCTAAAGAGTGCTGGAGCTGTCTTGGAAGTGCTGGCTCCCATGGTATCCTGCATAGACCACGATAGTGTGGCTGGGAGTTCAGAGCTGGCAACAATGAAAGCTGTTCCCTAGGAAGTGCTAGCTGTAAGCAGGGCCAGGGACTCAAAGACTATCTCTCCACCTTCCTCCTCAGTTAAATTAAGCAAGTAAAGTTTATAGAGACAGCTTATGCCTCAGGGCTTCCAAAAATAGATTTGAGGCCCAGTACACACTCACGCAACTCTGACCCTGAATAGAGTGTTCATTACCTTTATTTGTCTTTGTGTAGAATCTTTTTATTTATTTATTTATTTATTTATTTTTTGTCTTTTTGAGGCAGTGTTTCCCTTTAGTCCCAGTTGGCCTGGGCTCACTATGTAGACCAGGCTGGCTTTTCATGAATTCACAGGGAACCACCTGCCTCTGCCTCCCAAGTGCTGGGATTAAAGGCATGAACCACCACACCTGGCAAGAGTCTTAATAGAGTCTACAATATAGTCAATATATAAGGACTGACAAAAATTTGTAAAAACTGTGAGCATTGGGGCTGGAGAGATGGCCTAGCGGTTAAGAGTGCCGACTACTCTCTCAGAGGACCCGGGTTTGACCCCCAGCACCCACATGGTGGCTGAGAACTGTCTTTAACCCACTTCCAGGGGAATCCGACACCCTCTTCTGACCTCCGCGGCATTGCACGACACGGGTGCACAGACCTGCATGCAGACAGTACATTCATACACATAAAGAATAAATAAAAAAAAAGCTGTGAGTGTCTTCATTTAGATAGATGAAGTTAGAAGAGGAAGGAAGAGCTGGGAAGGTCCAGAGGATGACTTATCAGCAATGTGTTTTTTCCTAGTAGCCACAGAAAGGAGAGAAGCTGTACTGGACACAGTGGCATGCCTCCATAGGGGTGTGTGTGGGACCCAAGACTGCAGGTCCCCCAAAGAGCCCTTTCTCCTTTCACCAAGGCAAACTGGATTGGCCAATGAAGTACATATACCTACCTATTTGAAAGAAAAGGACAGCAAGCTGAAATTTCTAGCCCTTACTTTTCTCCAGAAGTGGTGACTTTTTTCCTGAGAGGCGATAATGCCACAAGTGACTTGGTTTCTCTAGTTGGGACTGCTGTCATGGGGGCTCCCAGAGAGCGACTTGAGAATTAGTGGCCAGGCCACTTCCCCCGTGTGGATAGTAGATTGCTGAGTGAACAGTAGGTTTATTCCAATACTCTCCCTCTGTTTATTTTTCTGTCTTCTTTTCAATCTTTGCACTGGAAATTTCTCTAAAGATAAGCGTGTGGCAAGTGACCAGTGGGGATATGCACAGCAGCTCTTGTCACACTTGGCTTACATTGCTCCTTGCTCCTGTTCCTGGTCTTCTGCCCTGGATGCATAAGCCCTTTGATTCCTTCCTAGTGCTGGTGCTCTGCTGAGCTACAGCCCTACTCCCTTTGTGGCCTTCTAGCCCTGCTACACTCATTTTCTCTGATACCCGTGAGTTGGAACTTCTGCCTTAGGAGGTCCTCTGGCAGTAGTGAGGCTCCCTGTCATCTTTTCAACTGGCATTGCTGTGTCCTCCATTGAGCAGAATACAAAGGTCTTCACCAGCCTGTAGCTCAGAGAGAGGAAAAGTTACTATTCTTTTAGTAACTTTCTAATCTTAGAATGATCACTTTGTAGCTTTTTGGGTAAGACTAGCTGTCTTCTGTCTGTCATGTTCTCTAAGATTTTTTTTCTGTAGGGAAATGAATCACAATTGAGAATGGAGGAGTGGAGAATCACCTTTTCTTTTCATTCCCACAAGAGGGCACTCTTGGCTTTGCTTGTAAATCCTCCCAAACTCCCTACTCTACATTTTTGTTTGGTTTTGTTTTCTTTGGGAGTCTCACTGTACAGCTCAGGCTGGCCTCAAACTTGTAATCCCTCTGCATCACCTCTTGACTGCTGGGATTAAAAGACTGCATCACCACAGCCAGCTCCTACAAGTTTTCAGAGGCATCTTCCTCTAAAGAACCTCCAGGAATCTATGAGCCAGTGGGTAATTTGATGATGGGTGGGGCTGTGGGTGTAGTCATTTCTATCCAGGATCATGATTACTTTTTTTTTTAATTTTTTAAAATTTCTTTATGTGTATGAATGTACTGTCTGCATGCAGGTTTGTGCACCCGTGTCATGCAATGCCACGGAGGTCAGAACAGGGTCTCAGATTCCCCTGGAACTGGAGTTCTCCTGGAATTGGAGTTTCAGACGGTTCTTGGCCACCATGTGGGTGCTGGGGATCAAACCCGGGTCCTCTGTAAGAGTGGTTGGCGCTCTTAACCGCCAGGCCATCTCTCCAGCCCCAAATGATTATTTTTTCTATAAAGAATAACAGCTGGAAAATGTTCTCAAGGAACAACTGTCCCTTAAATATTTAACAATATTTAGTTGCAGATTTAAAGCTCATTTCTAAACAAAGCAAATGAAACTCTTCCTTGCCAATTATATTACTTAAAATTGTGTATACATTTTTATATTATGTTTTCTGAGCCTTTAAAGCCTTTTCCCACTCTGTGGTAACCTGCTCCACAGGAGGGAGTGTACCATTTCTGTGTAAACATACAGACATGGTGTGCCTTTCTGTTGAGGATGGCTTTAAATGGTTTGGATGTTTTAGAGAGGCTAATGGGCATTCCAGCAGTATGAACAGATATATTCACATGTCACAAGATGGGAATTATAAGCAACAGTGTCCGGGGTAATAGAAGTACCCAGCAGGGCAGCTCATATCCTTCTGATTCTTCATCAGCACCTTGTATGTTTGGGCAAGGCTAATTAATGAGCAAATCTTTTGAAAATTACCACAAAAGAGCAGCTTAGACGTTCCCTTCCAAGAGCAGCTCTAGTTAGGAACTGACACTGAGGTTAGCTCTTGATTTGGCTGGGATTTACTGTTTAACCCCTGAGATGCTCTTGATTTTTCTGAGACTGAATCTTTAATCCTTAGTCTTTGAAATGCAAGGTCAGATTTTAATCTTTGAGACAGCTCCATCTGGTTGAGTCTTGCAGGTTCCATAACTGTACAGGTTATTTTTCTATTGCTGTGATAAATACCATGCCAAAAAGGACTTGTAGAAGAAAGAGTTTATTTTGGCTTATGTTTTCAGAGGGGGAGTCTGTAATGGCAGGGAGGGATGGAAGCAGGGGGCTGAGGGATCACATCTCCAAAGGTAAATACAAAGTAGAGAGAGAACCGCAAGTGGGACGAGGCTATGAACTCTCAAACCAGCCCCCAGCGACATACTTCTTCCAACACCACCAACTGGAAATGAAGTGTTCAAATACCAGAACCTGTAAGGGACACTCTCATTCAAATCACCACATTCTATTCCCTGGCCCCCATAGGCTCCTGGCCATATCATAATGCAAAATGCATTTAGTCCAAGTTAAAAGTCCCCATAGTCTTTCATAGTCTTAATGCTATTTAGAAGTCCAAAGGCTCTTTTGTGAATCAAGGCAATCTCTCTATTTTTAAAAAAGTATTTTATTTATTATCTTTATTTTGTGTGTATTGCCTACTTGTATGTAAACGCACCCATGTTGTGCAATGCCCATGGAGGCCAGAAGAGGGCATTGGATCCTCTGGATCCAGAGTTACAGGTTGTTGTTAGTACCATGTGGGTACTAGGAATCAAACTCAGGTCCTCTGCCAGAGCAATCAGTGCTCCCACCTGCTGAGCCATCTTCTCAGCTCCCAACTCAACTTTAACCCGATGTAAAATAGAAACAAAGACAAATTATATACTTCCAGTGAACAATGGGGCAGAATATACATTCCCATTCTCAAAGAGACAAAGTATTGCAAAAGAGCATAGTGAGAAAGCACAGGGCCAAAGCAAGGGAGCCCGTCAGCAGGGCAAGCACAGAGATCCTGTAGCTCTGTGTCCTGAGCCTGTGCTTAGAAGGATCCACCCCTCCTTTGCTGTCTCAGGCTGGTTCCACTTCCCGTACGCATCTCTCCTTGGCTGATGTCTCATGCTCTGCTATCTCCAATATTTTGTGGTCTCCACCACAACCCAGGCTTCACTTTCACAGCTTCACACAAAGGTCTCCTGGGGCCTTTTTCTCCAAGAGACTCCTCTGCCCCATGTTGCCTGGCCTTGGAAGCAATCTGAAACGTGAGAGGAAGATTCCTTGACTTCCTTATTCTTATGTCTTTCAAGCTTCCAAAGCCAGTACCACATATGGACAGCATTGCCAAGTTCAGCTGCCAGCTTGGGATGGTCCTTCACTGTCTTGAATCACATTTACAGCAGCTACGTTGTGGTTTTCTAGGAGCCTTTTCCTTTCACAAGTTGGAAATTTACTTGAGTGGAGTCCTCCCTTGAGGGCACATTTCCCATTGTTCTGGTGGAGTGTAGAAAGGCACTAATCTCTTTAACAATTATAGTCTCTCTCTTAGTACATGCCTTCGCTGAGCTAGTAAGCTCTTTGTGTTATCAATAATAATCAAACCACAAACTCAATATTATGCTGTTTTAAAAGTTCCTCCACCAAGCCGGGCGTGGTGGTGCATGCCTTTAATCCTAGCACTTGGGAGGCAGAGGCAGGCGGATCTTTGTGAGTTCAAGGCCAGCGTGGTCTACAGAGTGAGTTCCAGGACAGCTGGGGCTACAGGGAGACCCTATCTCGAAAAAACAAAACAAAACAAAAGTTCCTCCACCAAAAAAATTAGTCCATTACTTTTTAATGTAGTTTCAGGCAAATTTTATTTTATTTTATTTATTTATTTTTTTATTTTTTGGTCTTTTCGAGACAGGGTCTCCCTATAGCCCCAGTTGTCCTGGAACGAACTCTGTAGACCAGGCTGGCCTTGAACTCACAAAGATCCACCTGCCTCTGCCTCCCAAGTGCTAGGATTAAAGGTTCAGGCAAATTATTAAGATGGACAGAATGCAGCTGGATTCTTTGGCAAAATAGCACAGAACAGCTAGTTCTTTTGGTGTTACTGTTCTTGCTTTCCTCTGAAACCTCTTGAGCCAGCCTCTACATTACTGTCAACACTAATGTCTTCCAGGCCCCTACTAGAACAGCTTGTTAAGCCCACTTACAACATTTATTGGTTTTTCTAGTCCAAAATTCCAAAGCCTCCCATATTCCTCAAAAACAAAACAAAACAAAACAAAACCCCACAGTCAGTTCTCATAATAATAGCCCTCTTTCTGGCACCAGCTTCTGTATTAATAGTGTTTCTGTTGCTGTGATAAATACCATGCCCAAAAGCAACTTAGCAAAGAAAGCATTTCTTTGTGCTTGTGCTCCAGAGAGGGTGGGGAGCCGTAACAGGTGGCTGGATGGCGCCCCCACCTCAAACATGAGGCAGAGACAGTGAACCAGAAGTGGGGTGAGGCTGTAAACACTTACAGCCCTCTTCCAGTGACATACTTCCTCCATCTAGCAAGGCCAGAACCCTAAACATCCTCAAAAGGCACCACCAAATGGGGACCAAGTATTCAAATACCTGAGCCTATGGGGACAGTTCTCATTCAAATCACCACACCAACATTATGCATCTCTAATACCAGGAGGAACTGCTTCAGTTAGCTGTCTAAAAGGTCCCACTTAATGTTGGGATAGAAAAAGAAACTCTGCACAAGTCATTCAAAAGGCAGTATATCATCACAGGGAATATAGTCTTTGCCACATACTATTTAAGGCAATATCTAAAAACATTTGGTGAATTGGTGCCAAATACCTTTGAGACTGAGTTGAACATGTGCAGAGCCTGGAAATAAATATAGAAGAAATGTTTCCCATCTTTCAATACTGTTAGAGGGCTCAGAGAAGGATAAAAATGATAAAGAGGAAATCACAATCAAATGAAGAAGTACAGAAAATAGTGTGGTCAATGTCTTGGTAGCATGTGAAACCAGAGAACATCATGCATGCAAAAAAAATGTCCTAATCCATCCCTGCCAACTAGTGTTTTATAGTAAATAATTAAATGTGTACATAAAGTTTTGAATAATTTACTGTTTTACAGTAAATAATTAAATGGGTTCATAAACCAACATATTCTATAATGAGCATGTGGTATCATTTGAACATCCTTTGTAATATGCAAGAGGCAAGGCTTTGGCTTGGGGAGGGAGTTGTCAGTTAGTGATAGAGTGAGTGTTTAGTATATATTAGGCTCTGGGTTCCAATCCTAGAATACATGAAGAGATACAGGAAAGAGGGAAGAGAGGGAGGGAGAGAGGGAGGGAGGGAGGGAGGGAGGGAGAGAGAGAGAGAGAGAGAGAGAGAGAGACCAAGATTGATTCTTAGCTCTACGTGGAACAAGTCCCAGAACCCTCATTCTAAAAAGACCTACTCTCCTAGAAAACTATTGATTTTTTTTTTAGTAAGAAGATGTTTAAAGGTGTTTGCTTACCAAATTCAAGAGAAGACTAAACTTAAAAAAAAAAAAAAAACCACTCTACAGGACTCAATTTTGCTCTGTTCCATTCAGCTTTGTTAGTCATCTGGTACAGTATACCTTTGTCTTTACCATCATGCTGTGAAGGTTGTAACAGAGTGATCTGGAGATGTCTATGTCGTTGTTGGACAGACTTCTGTCCTGTGAACTTCACGTGCCAGGACAGCAGGAGGAGAATTGCATCTCCTCAAAGTGCCTTGAGGTGGGGTGTAGGGGCCCTGGCAGCCTGAAGTCTGCTTCATAGAGCTCAATACTGTACACTTTGGAAACCATTTTAACAGTGGCAAAAGATAGAGCCACCAAAATAGAAGACAAACGGGTTGCTTGGGACTAGAAGCACCAAGGACATGGTGCTGATAGCACAGATAAATGTAGATAAATGTAGATCAGGCAGTGTACAGGCTTAAGGCAGCGCATCAAAGCCTGAGAGCCAGACCGGAAGGGAAGAACAATGTGCGCCCCAGGGAACCTGAGTGGTACTGCTGAGCTCTAATGGTCCCTTTGGAAAATTGAAGGGCCAAAGGTGAAGGGTGGGGAGGGAGGGAGGGAGGGAGGGAGAGAGAGAGAGAGAGAGAGAGAGAGAGAGAGAGAGAGAGAGAGAGAGAGAGAGAGAGAGAGAGAGAGAGAGAGAGAGAGAGAGAGAGAGAGAATAAAGTTCCTAAAACTGGAAACAGTCTGGGGATGTTGGGGTGCTGAGGACTCTATTATCCTATAGCTGGATAAGAACCACCAATAGGGAGGCCAGGGACTGCCTTGTGTTTTGTTGTTGTTGCTTGTTTGCTTGTTTGTTTTCTGCTGCCATTAGACATCAGGAAAACAGAAAAATCTGTTCTCTTTCCCTTTTTGCATTTCATGTCAGGAAGCTCAAAGCTACTTTTCACTCTCTATCTCATCAATGGCAAATGTGCTAACAGCAACAGAACATAGCAATTTTCTTATGGTTCGCTAAAGCTTTTTTTGTACCTTAGTTTTTTTTCCTTTTAAAAATTAGCATACAAACTATTAGATAGCACCATGATATTTTCAAATAAAGTGTGTTTTAATGATTCTCCTTCCCCCTCATCTTCCCCTTTGTCTACCTCCCCAGATTTCCCCCTGTAGCCTCCCCCCCCCGTCTCCTTACCCCCCTTTTCTGCTTTCCTTTTACCATCCTCCCCCCTCTTCAGCACCTTTTTCTACCTTTCGTTGGTCTCCTTTCTAGGGTTTTGGGCTTTTCCCACATTTATTCCCATTTATACATGTACATCATGTGTACATTACAGGTCAGGGTCTGCATGTGGGACAGAACACGTGGTATTGATCTTTCTGAGACAGGGTTCTTGCTCAATATTCACTTTCCAGATCGACTCATTTCCTGAAATTTTCATGATTTCATTTTCTTTACAGTTGAATAAAATTCCACTGTGTATGTGCAGCACATGGCCATTATCCATTCGCCCATCGTTGATGGACATCTAGGTTGTATTCATTTTCTGGCTAATGTGAACAGAGCAGCAGTGAACATGGCTGAGCAAGAATTTCGTGGTAGCATATGGAGTCCTTTGGCATGTGCCCAGGAGAGGTATAGCTGGGCTTCTAATATTTTGAGAAAATTTCACATTGATTTCCATAATAGCTGTACTAGTTTGCTTTCTAAAAGGCCAAAAGCTGGTGGTCTGGAGCATCAGGAGAGAATGTTTGCATTTCTTGATCAGTGCTAAGTGGTAGTTTTGGGCCAGATAACAAATGGGAAGTCTGAATTATTAGTTTGCAAGAGAGAGAGAGAGAGAAAGAGACAGATACAGAGAGAGATTATATATCATGTATATATTTAGTATAGTAGGCCCATTTATTGGTGTACATTTTTACAATATGTGTTGATTCCTTATAATGTATGTTTTTATCTTTTTTTCTTGTACATAATCTTATTTGATTTTAATTTCAAATGCATTAATTGTTACATATGGATTACACATTTAAAGTGATAGACACTGTGTGCTAGACACTGAGATTAATGCTGCAAAACACAGCAATAGGAATACTGTCTTGTTCCTGACACGGGGAGCCAGCTCTTGAACAACTGGGTGAGATCACTTCAAGTCCAACTCTTAGCTAATGCAGGGCAGATGTTAGGCAGATGGTTCGCAGTGGACACTGAAACTACTCCTTTAGGGCTAGTGGGTAATTGCTATTTTCCTTAGGAAAATAACAGTAGAAAATGCAAGCTTACATAAGAAAAGTTTCCAGCAGTGAAGGGCCCCATCCACAGGTAAACAAGAAGGAAAAACTAGGCAGGTGTGGCCCCTGGCTTCTAAATTCTTTCCCAAACTTTAGTCCTGTAGGGGTCTCTTCCCTTCTATCCTGGGCCAGGCACCTCAGGCAAAGACAAGGCTGGTTTCTGTGCTGGTCTCCCCAGAATTTTCCAAGAACCCAGTGCTGCATCTTCCGTGCTCAGCTCTCACCCCACAGTCCCAGTTTTGGGGTGGAGAAACGCAGGAGCTTGGAGAGGTTGGTGGATGGGCTCTCTGGGTCAGAGAATTGGACTAGGGAAAAGGCTAGCCTAGGTGGCCGCCAAGGAACGGACACCAGATGTAGTGGGACAGCTCCTCCCTGGAGCCCTAGGATCTCACAGACCGTCGCTTCCACCAGGCTTTGAGGACCGGTGGGTGCCCTTTTAGGGGGACCTGTGCCGGCTCTGGATTTTTTTTTTTAAATATATTACTCATTTATTTTATCCAACTTAGAAAAATTAAAATAACAGGATGTTGGAAGAATCCTCAGGGAACTTCCAATAAGATATAGCTAGCAAACACTGAAGTACATGAGAAATTGTTAAGAAAATATCTTGTTTACATTATTTTACATAATAATGGGAACAATTTTTTCAAGCTATATATGAGAAATGAAAAACGTCAGAAATTTTTTGTTATTAAACTTTTTCCATAAATCTTACATCATTTTCCACCGCATTTAGAGTCGCTTCCCTTTCCATGCCCCCCACCCCACCTGAGTCCCTGCAGTTTGCCATACATGTCTTTTTCATCTTTTTCTGAGTCTTTCCAGTTTTTTTTAACCCAGCATTCTTTTGCCTACAACGCCGTCCCCCGACCCACACCAGAGCGAAGGCTGAAGGTCGCTGGCTGACTTTTGTCAGGATTGCTGCCTTGAGGATGGTGTGCACCCCCCCCCGCCCCCGCCCCCGGGCTCTCCCAGAACTCCGGGGAGCTCCCTTCCAGAGACGCGCAACACAAGGGCGAAGGCTCCCTTCCTTCCAACCTAAGCAGGCTGATTCGCTGAACTGACTGCCCAGAACCCGCGGTCCCGCGGTTCCTTCTCTGCATAGGAGTCAAGCCGTTCCGATGGCGTCAAGTAGGACCTCCGAGAGGTGCGCACAACCAAAGATCTGAACCGCAGCGGTGCAGCAGTCAAAAGTTATCAGAGATGTACATCTTGTCTGGACACAGTCGTACACGTGCATTTTAAAGCACAGGCAGTTCTGTACCGACTGCAAGGACATCAGTTTGAGCAGTCACATCAAAGACGTCTTTTCCCTAAGCGGAATCTCTCACTCCTGTGTCAGCTGAAAACCGAGCAGGCGATTCTACCTGCGCAGGGAACGTCGCTAGGTGCTCCTCTGTGGAAATGGCGTTGGGATGCAGCTGCGAATGAGCACCTAGACAGCAACCCAGCACACAGCTTGGCGCCTTCCAGGCTAGACTCCACAGCCAGGCGGGAAGTGAAGGGCGGCTGACATCACTGGGGGGCGGGGCTGAAAGTCCTATGAAAAATCGGTGGGACTGGACGGCCCGCTGCTGCAGCACAGTCTCAGCATGAGCTTCCACAACAGCTGCGAGCTCCTGGACCTGAGCACCCCGGGCCAGCTGCTCCTGCAGCCGCTCTGGGACTGCTTGAGGGCCAGGGAGGCGTTCGCGCGCTCGCCCTTCTTCCCGGTCGTCTTCTCCATCATCACTTACGTGGTCTTCTGCCTGCCGTTCGTGGTGCTGGACATCCTGTGTCCTTCGGTGGCCATCGTGAGGCGCTACAAGATCCACCCGGGCTTCACGCCGTCCGCGCGGCAGCTGCTGCCCTGCCTGGGCCAGACCCTGTACCAGCACCTGGTGTTCGTGCTCCCAGTGACGCTGCTGCACTGGGCGCTCAGCCCCGCGCCGCTGCCATCCGAAGCCCCCGAGCTCTTCCAGCTGCTCAGCCACGTCTTTATCTGCCTGCTGCTCTTCGACACAGAGGTTTTCATGTGGCACGTGCTGCACCACAAGGTGCCCTGGCTGTACCGTAACTTCCATAAAGTGCACCACCAGAACGTACCCTCATTCGCGCTGGCCACGCAGTACGTGAGTCTCTGGGAACTGTTTTCTTTGAGCTTCTTCGACGTGGTGAACATAGCGCTGCTCGGATGTCACCCGCTCACCATCCTCGCCTTCCACGTGGTCAACATCTGGCTCTCAGTGGAGGATCACTCTGGCTATGACTTCCCGTGGTCCACTCACAGACTGGTGCCCTTCGGCTGGTACGGAGGTGTGACCCACCACGACCTGCACCACTCTCAGTTTAACTGTAACTTTGCTCCTTACTTCACACACTGGGACAGACTGCTGGGCACCCTTCGGCCAGAAATCCTCCCAGGGCAACGGTGTGACTGAGACAGGAGCTGCTCAAATTCCCGACGGCTGTGCACGAAGTGCAGGTGAACTAGAAGAAACAGACCTGAGCTACTTTTTTTCAAGAGCAAGTAACTTACTGACTGATGAGCGCTATTAGGAAGTCTGATGTGAGTTTGCAATTGACAAAGTAATTTCTACAGTGTTTGTATATGAATGTAATTGTATTCTTGGTGTGAAGCTCTAACTTCAGTATCGTTGATTTTTAGAAATATATTAGACAATTGAAAAGACTTTCCTGTCTGGAGTCCTGCTGGAACTGGGCTAAACACTTTATGGATCTAATTTCTGACTCTAAATCATCACACTTGTTCTTGCTGGGCAATGACCAAGATTATAGTTTGTTTGTTTGTTTGTTTGTTTGTTTGTTTTTGGTAAAACCATAATTTATATAGAAAGAAATGTTATTTGAACTTTCAAAAATAAAAGAAAAATTAAAGAAAATATGAATCAAACAAGTACTGGTTCCTTGTGCAGTTGTGATCTGGTGTGTAAAAACTGAAAAGGGAAGCTGAAGTCTGGGATGGTCAGTGTTCTTTGGAAAGAGAGGAATCCGGTGGGACCTGTTTGGGGGATAAAAGGGGGTCTGTTTGATTGCTTTGATCTAGAGAGTTTATAGAGCTGGAAACACTGTCATTTGGAATATCGGAGTGATTTTGTTTGTTTTTGCATAAGAAGTAAATGATGGAATTAAAGTTCATCTGGGAGACTGACATCAAGCAATCGTTGGGTTATTGGAGTGGAATATGAAGGGAGATTTATATAAACAGAACAGCATGTTGCTGTAGGTAGGTCAGGTGTGCGCAGTAGAGGAGCTGATCAATCCCCAAAGGAATTTTGAGTAAGCCCTGTTCTCAGGAAGTATCCTTGGCTAGTATAGTTAGTTTATTTTCTTAACAAAGACAACACATACAAGATACACAGCCCTTTCTCAACAAAAGATTAAAGAAAGATTTGGTCCTAGACCACTGATTTCCCCATATGTAAAAGGAGATGCTATGCAGATTTCTTTTGGATAAATGTCCCCATTATTGGCCATAGAGATGTAACCCGCCAAACATCCCACCTGGCTGCTGCATAGATATTTTAATGTTAACTTTGGAATATAGTTAATATAGGCTAAAGTCAACATGGAAGATGTTAGAAATCTAATTTTGCATGGATTTCTACAGTCACTATATGTGAACCTAGCTATTTTTGTTTAAAAAAGTTTAAAAAAATCATCTGAAGACCTGGTCTCCGTCGTCTGCTGGGCTGGCAGTGCACAGCTGGAGTAACTGGACTCTGCTGACTTTTTCTTCTCTCCAGTGTGTTTCCTTGACTTCTCATCTGAAATCACCTCCCCTTCTGCCTGCAGCAGAACCAGGCTGGAACAGAAAGATGTCACTGATTTTCCAAAAAGTGAAATTCCCAGAAAGAGGAAGAGAGATGTGAGGGGAAAGCAATTCATTAGAGGTACCCTGTTAACATCACCATGCACATAATGAGTGGAGAAAGAGAAGGATAAACAGGCAGATGTGAAACACGCAGTGACATGATTATACTGTGACTTGGTGCAGACATCCTAACCCCACAATTCTTGCGTAATGACAACTTGACTCAGCTCACCCTCAGAGATCTGTAACAATGGGTCATGCTGCCTTCCCAATAAGGGAATTTAGATGAGGTAAATTGTACACATGGAAAGTGTTAGGATTTAGAAACACTTTCTCCAAATCAGATGTCAGTTGTTAAAGCCTTGGATGGTCGGGGGCAGACTGGAGAAGATGAGCAGTTTTTCAGATAGTTCAAAGGCAAAATAAGAATGACAAATAAGTCACATTCATATGCACTTTCATGCATTATTTCACTGTTAAATAACGCTGAGAGATGCAGGGTAGTTATTCTTGTCATTGTCCTCATTGTTTTCTTCATCCTTGTTGCCTCTTAAGTCAGGTTCTGGGAGGATCGTTGGTTTTTGGACTTAGCAGCTAACTGGTTATCTTTTCTCAGACTTGTCATCTGTAAAATGTAGATTGTCATAGACTCTTTTTTTCTCTTTTATTTGTTTATTTTAAGGGATTCTACAATATACTAGCACAGTTATTTTCAGTTAACATTGACATTACTCAGTTTACCGTACAATTAGGTAATTGGTGCATTTTTTTTGAAGTGAGCCAAATTATTAAGCATAAGCAATGAATGTAAGTAACATTCATGTAAAACCAATTTGCAAGTAACTATGTCCAAATTTTGAACAACCCAAGGTTCCCATAGTCCAGTTGGAGAAGCTTGTATCCACAAGCAAGTTGATCAAATAGGAGTCCTGTCTATATTGCTGTAGTCTCACAATTCACCCCAATCTCTCTGCAGCCCTTACATTCTACCACTCCTCCTCTTCTGCAAGTTGTTCCCTAGGCTTTGGGAAAGGGGCACAAGTGGGTGAGAAGCAAAACAGTCTATTTTCTCTGGAGATGTTATTTTGGACTCTAGTCTGTTCAGGTTGTTCCCCTTCATGGGTTGACAGCTTATCCAGTGATCCCTTTTTAATCCTACTAACAAAGTACAAGCAATTGGATGTACAGGCATTTAAGCAGTACTAATTATTATGGCAAGCTAAGCCGTGAGCATAGACACAGATGTTTGGATGGTATGCTAATCCATAAACTGTGGTTTCTCTATAAAGGGTGACAAGTTCTTATTGTGGCTTATAACATCGCCTAACCACTAGAGGACATAAGCTTGTGGCATCCGCTGTGAGTTATTCCTCCAAGGAGAGAGCTAATAGCCAAAAACCATCCAAACACCTGTGTCTATACCAAAGTAATCTAACCATAATAATTAGCAATGTTTGAATACCTATATATCTCTAATCACATTTGTGCTTCATTAGTAGTATTGAAGGTTATTCCTGGACAAACTGTCAGCCCATAAAGGAAACAGCCAGAACTATCAGAGCCAAAACGAAATCTCCAGACAAAGTAGACGGTTTTGCTTCTCCGTTCTACCTGTGCCCCATTTCTAATCCTAAGGAACAATATGTTGGAAGAGGGGGTGTGGTAGAAGGTAAGGGCTGTGATTCGGGTGAACGGTAAAACTACGCAATATAGTTGGGACACTCATTTGATCAACTTGATTGAACATCAAAGCCCACCTCCCACCTGGATGGTGAGGACCCATGGCTGTGTGGGTTTGGCACAAATGCTTTGCAAATTGGTTTTATATAAGAATGCTGGTACTCAAAAAAAAAAAAAAAAAAAAAAGGAGCTAGATACTAAGAAGTCTTTTAAAGCAGGTTTTTGTGCCAGGCCTGAAGAAGGGCCAAGAGCTTGGAGAAGGATAGTCAGTAATTAAAATCCACTCTGTAAAATTTGCAGTTTAAAAAGGTATACTTAGAAAATAACATATATTTAGATAGAGAGGTATTTCAGTAGAGATTAACAACAAATACAAAATAAACCTATAAGTCATGGACTTGAATTTCTTTCTCTGAAGTCGTAGTCTAGTCATATAGCTTTTAAAGAGCAAAGTGGTATTTGGGTAAAATTTATTTGGCAGATACTCAACTCTGCCCAAGCTGTATCCACATATTATAGGATATTTTATGCTTAGTGAAATGTTTAGATAGTTAAATTTGGTTGTAGGTTTTGGTGAAAAGGGTAATACATTGGAACTAATTGGGAAAGATAAAATATTGATTGTTTTATTTATAATTTGTATTGAAATTCCCAACAGTAACATTGGGGTTTAGGTAAACGAATGGTCTCTATATTTTTCTCCCTGAATTATACAATCATCTTGTAACTTTCTCTTTTACTTGTAGGACAATTTAAGAATTAAATTTAAATTTAAACTTCCCAAATAAGCAGCATCAGTCCCATGAGAACAAGTTTTTGGGTAAATTTAATGAAAAGCTTATGCCTTGGCTCCTGTTTATGGGTATATGTAATACAACTTAGGCATCTATAGGGTCAAAACAAAAATTTAAAAACAAAAAAAGGGAGGTGTGAGGTGGGGTAGTATCCTTTCTGGGACACAAATGGAAAACTCTGTATTTCAATCCTATTGATAAATTTTCAATTTTTGCGATCTTGAAACTAACAATGGGAGAGATTTGTATGTTCTACAGGTAAAACACCAAGCTAAATGCTGGAAAACGTACAACGTTTGTCTGTCAGGAGGATGGGAAATGCCAGCAGAGAGGCTGACCCGTCTGAACAGTAAGAAAGCAGAACCTCAGACTGCCTCCGTCCACAGACACTGACATCTCTCTGAATTCTATTGGGGTTAACTGTTTATAATGGGGCCCTAATGAAGTTTATCTTTCCAGATGACTGGGAAACCTTCCTAACCCTCTCCCCTTAAAGAGGAGAAAAGAAAACATGATGGTAACTGAAGTCATTCCCTTACTGTAAACTAGAGCCAACTGATATAGTGGTGATTTTCTTATAAAACAGTATAAACCTGCCGCTTTTTTAAAAAATTTTTTTATTTATTTATTTTCATAGGTGTGTGAATTTACTGTCTGCATGCAAGGTCTGTGCACCCGTGTCCGTGGCAATGCCCGCGGAGGTCAGAAGAGGGTCTTGGATTCCCCTGGAACTGGAGTTATCCTTGAATTGGGTTACAGATGGTTCGTTTTGCCACCATGTGGGTGCTGGGATCGAACCCGGGTCCTCTGCAAGAGCAGGTTGGTGCTCTCAAATGCTAGGCATCTCTCCAGTCCTAATTTAACCCGTTTTTACTTGACTGATAGGCATAGGAAACTGGTGAAGGATAATTCTCTATCTAGAGCCAAATTCAATAGGAAAATGTCTTAGAAGCTGTGTATTAAGCAAAATATATTTAGTACAGAAAGCTCTGACAATCAGCAATGAACTATTATGCCTAGGAGATGTGGCTAGGGGATTCAACCCCCCAAAAATTATAAAGGCCTTTTTGCCTATAATGGGATATTATGCAAGGAGAAAGGCATAAGTCCCTGTTTTGAAAGACCATGGTGTGAGCATGAAAAATGTTTGAGACGTCACTTGCTAGCGAACATCTGGCATCTGAAATGCCAGAGAGCTTACAAAGGCCACTAAAACAATACAACAACACAGCAAAATTTTGGTCTCCCTGAGAAAGCAAGACTCCTCCATCAGTATCACTACACCTCAACCTGCCTGAGATACTGTGCAACAGTGGCAGCCCATGTGTGGTAATATATATATATCCCAATCTAANTTTTTTTAACAATAAGTGATAATTTGTGAGTACAAGCATCCTTCATGTAAAACCAATTTGCAAGCAGTTGTGCCCAAACCCACACAGCCCAAGGCTCCCACCATCCAGGTGGAGGGACTTGAATGTACAATCAAGTTGATCAAATAAGTGTCCAGACTATATTGCTGTAGTTTCACCATTCACCCCAATCACAGCCCTTACATTCTACCACTCCCCCTCTTCCACAGATTTTTCCCTAGGTTTAGAAAAGGGGCACAGGTGGACAAGAAGCAGAACAGTCTACTTTGTTTGTAGATGTCATTTTGGACTCTGATCAGTTCTGGCTGCTTCCTTTCATGGGCTCACAGTTTGTCCAGGAATAACCTTTCATATAACCTACTAATGAAGCACAAGCGATTAGATATATAGGTATTTAAACATTGCTAATTATTATGGTAGGTTACTTTGGTATAGACACAGATGTTTGGATAGTGCACTAATCCATGGATTACGTTTTTTTTCTGTAAAAGATGATAAGGTCTTACTGTGACTTATAACATCTCCTAATCCCTAGAGGATATAAGCTTGTGGCAACATCCATGAGTTATTCCTCCAAAGAGAGAGCTAATAGCCAAATATATTTGGGATATACAGACATATGGCTGCCACTGCTGCACAGTATCTCCAAGCAGGTGAGGTGTAGCTTATGTTGATGGAGGAGTCTTGCTTGACTCAAGGAGACCAACACTTGCTTTATTGGTTCAGTGGCCTTTGGTAACACTCTCCGGTATTCCAGAGACCAACTGTCCACTTGCAAGTGCGGTCTCAATACAACCTTCCCATGCGAATGTTAGGCTCAATCCTAACATTCGCATGTAATCCTAACAATCCATGTAAGAAAGGTGCCGGGGGGCTACAAATAGTTGTAGATATAAGTTTAATCGAGGGTTAGTTATAAGCAAGCAGAAAAGAAGCCACAACGACCAACAACTCAGACAGAATAGATAGAGCAGACAACACATCGTGCCGAGCACACTCCCATGGGACTGGAGGGCAGTGGCGGTGAGGCCCAATTTCCCTTAGCTTTTATCCCAGTTAGGGGTTTCCATCATAGTCATGGTACCTCCTCCTCTGATTGATAGGATCTTCATTACAGATCAATCAGTTTTTTATTATGTGTATTCACCTGCTCTGGACTCATTGTTCTATTGCTTTACCTGGTTTGGACTGTCTGTTCTAGTCCATGAAGCATTTAACTATGCTTTTTGGCAGAAGTTAAATCGCTCTACTAATAAAAGATTAATTTATCTATGTCATGCTTTTGTTTGTCCTCCTTTTTTTAAACTCTGGGGTGAACTCTAGGCCAAGATGGAGCTGACCAAGCTAAAATGGAGTCAGCTTGGTCCTCACATTCCCCCCTTTTAGTAGTTTATAGAGACAAATCTTTAGTCTCCTTCTCCAGTTTCCATTGCTGGGAGAGGGTCATACTGGACTCTTAGAACCATCAATTGTACAGCCTTGATTCTTTGTTGAACAAATCGAACTAATTTGTTAATAATGCATGGCCCAAAGGTGAATAACAGCAAGAGAATGACCAGGGGCCCCGGTATTGCAGATATAAGGGAGGCGAGCCATGGTGAGCTATGGAAGAAGGACTCAAACCAACTTTGTCTTTGTTCCCGCTCTCTTTTCCTTTGATTTAAACTTTCTCTAACCTTTGCCATGGAATCTTTCACAATTCCAGAGTGGTCTGCATAAAAACAACATTCTTCTCCTAAGGCAACACATAGTCCTCCTTGTTGCATAAACAATAAGTCTAGCCCCCTTCTATTCTGTAGAACTACTTCTGATAATGAAGTCAGTGATTCCTGGAGGTGGGTTATAGAAGTTTCTATCCACTCTATATCTATGTCTATAGCGGCTCTCAGGTTACTATAGTGAGAGCTCTGGGTGACTAGAGAGGCTATACCAGTTCCAGTACCCACTATTCCTATTCCCATAAGCAGGGCTAGGGTGGTGGCAGAGACAGGCTCCCTTTTAGCCCTGCCCAGGATTGGTTCCTTATTTAGATTATAAACTTCATAGATATCCTCCTCTTGATGGTATAATATTCGAGGGAGGAGGTGAACTAAAATGCAAAAGCCTGTTTGGCTCAGGATGTGTCCATGGGCACAAGCAGTCAGCCCATTAGTACAAGCCCACCATCCCTGGGGTGTGGCCACATAATATTTATCTAATTTGAGTGTTGGACTAATAGTGCCACACATATTTTGATAATTTTTAGGGACATGTCCTATGCAGGCCCCTTGTCCTTGTACATTCTGGAGAGTTAGTCCATTTAATTTATTCTGCCACCTGCATTTAGTAGGTGCATCTTCTACTGTATAGTTAGTACTGTTAAAGCCTACTGCCTCATAATAAGGGGGTCTTACATCATAGCATAGCCAGCAATTTTGGGTGATGTTTGGGTCTGAAGCATTTAACAAGTTGTAACTAGCTGACATAAGGTCCCATAATGAATCTGACCCAGAGTTAAGAATTTCCTTAGTGGCAGCAGGCAGGAGTTGGCCTCTGGGCTTAGTGGGTATAGGGGCCTTAATCACTTCCTTTGTAGGGGCTGGAGGATTTAGAACTTGGTTAGGCCTTACTGAAAGTTTGCTTACAGATTGTATAAATAGTTGTACCATTTTGCTCTAATGCCCCATATTTTTCCAGCTGTCCAGCCCTTATTATTCTTTCCTTGTTGGATAAATCTAATTATTACTTTTGGGGGTAGTCCCCAACTGGGTTTACTCATTCTGAGTGGATGATTTAAAGATATTGATATCAAGTCCCCTCCTTTTGTTTCCCACCAGGTAAATCCAGTAGTTTTACATCCCCAGGAGTGGCAGAAATAATTTGCATTACCACACCTGTGTTTGTCTTGGGGGCAGGCATAAAAATAATAAGTAAAGGCATCACAATCACCAGGGCCTGTGATTACCGCAGTTAGGTCACAAAAGGAAAACGTAAGATCAGGCCACCACGTATCAAGGGTGTCACCTTAGAAGTTGAGTGGAGAATTTGCCCAGTGTTTACACCCTTAACAACCCAGGTCAAGTTCAGAGGGGCATGTGGATTTTTCCCTTGATACCCATTTCCAATCCCATTTAAGACAAGGAAGATAACACAAACATAAGTCCAAACAAACCCACCCCTCAGACTCTGTTGAGTCTTAGTTTTAGTGGGTTTTGTTGTCCCTTTTGACTCTCCATTGTGTAGTTGTCTCCTGTTCGCTGACTGCTAAATTGATGTGTGAATGATGTATCCAAGGTTTAAGTCCATCCACCTTCACAGCTGTAGGTGTGGTGAGGATCACTGTGAACGGTCCCTTCCACCGGGGCTCTAGGGTCTCTTATGTCTCTTTACCCAGACAGGGTCTCCTGGCTGAAAGGGATGAGGGTCCACTGGAGGCAGTCTGTGGATGTGCTGGATCAGTGGGAACAGGTGGTCTTGATCCCTCTCAAGGGCCTGTAAGGACTTCAAGACATCTTGGTTAGTGACCTCTGCTAAGAGATCAGCCTTAAGTCTGGGGCAAAGAGGAGGGGGTCTTCCAAACATAATCTCATATGGGGTCAAACCCTGTAAATAGGGAGTGTTTCTTGCCCTTTGAAGGGCAAAGGGAAGGAGTGCCACCCAGTCTCTGCCAGTTTCCCAGGTTAATTTAGTCAGACTCTCCTTAAGGGTCCAATTCATCCTCTCTACCTGTCCTGAGCTTTGGGGATGATAAGCACAATGTAATTTCCAATTGGTCCCTAATATCTTGACTAAACCTTGAATTACCTGGGATATAGATGCAGGCCCATTGTCTGCCCCAATAACAGTAGGAAGGCCATACCTTGGGATGATTTCATCCAATAACTTCTTGGCTACTACAAGGGCAGTTTCCTTCATGGTGGGAAATGCCTCCGTCCATCCTGAAAAAGTATCTACAAAAACCAGTAAATACCTATATCCAAACTTTCCAGGTTTAATTTCTGTAAAGTCCGTTTCCCAATAGACACTGGGAGATGTTCCTCTTTCTCTTTTTCCTGGGGATGCCGTTAATTGGCTGGTGGCATTTGTGGCCTGACAGGCTTGGCACCTAATCACAACATCTTGGGACTAACTGATGAAGGTGGGAAATATGATACCTAGGGGCTAGCAAGGCCTTGAGCTTTTTGATTCCCAGATGAGTTCCTTCATGTAGTTGCTTTACCAGAGTTTGACCCAAAGCAGTGGGCAGCACAGGCATCCATCCGAGGTAAAAGTCCATCCTCTGTTACTGGAGGTGTTTGGCAATTTGAGGATATAGGTTTGATCCTCCTTACTGAAAACAGGTTTTTCATGGAGGACTGGGGAAGGCATAGACAAGGTAGCTACCATAGGCAGGTGCAAGGCTACTTTCCTAGCCTCTTGGTCTGCCATCCTATTCCCAACAGCCTCTGGTGAATCTCCTTTTTGATGTCCTGGGCAGTGGATTATAGCTACTTTGGTTGGCAACCAGATGGCTGCCAATAAGTCCAATATTTCTTGTTTATTTTTAATAGTCCTTTGTCCCATATCCTGCAGGACTCAGTTACTAGTGGGTTTCGAGGGGAGACCCCAGACCTGAAATATAATGGGTGGGAGAAAAGAGCGAGACCAAGTGAGGTTGTCAAGGTCTCTTTTAATGGGACAAAAGCAGATACATTTATACTTTGCAGAAAGGCAGGAAGTGAGGAGGGGGAGGGCAGGACTTGCAAAACGTGTTTAAGATAAGCTTGGAATGTCCTGTGGGCTGAAACATCCTGAGGCTTATCTTCAGAAAACATTAGCATAATCCCAGATCCGTGCTGGGCGAGCAGGGCATGTCCGGGCTTGCCCAGGCAGGACTGTGTCTCAGTCTCCAACAGTCCTTCCTTCGGCTATGAGGAGGCCTCTTTCCTGGTATATTGCCCCATGTACATGGGCTGTGGCAAAGGCATAGCGGCTGTCAGTGTAGATGTTAGCTGCCTTTCCTGCCCCCAGTCGAAGGGCTTCAGTAAGTGCAATAAGTTCTGCCCTTTGTGCTGAAGTGCCTGGGGGCAATGCCCTTGTCCACAGTGTCTTAGTCCCATCCACTACTACTGCCCCTGTGTACCTGATGCTGTTTTGCACAAAGCTGCTCCCATCTGTATACATAATAATGTCAAGATTGGGTAGAGGGATGTCAGTGAGATCCTGTCTCAGTCCTTGGAGATGGCTCAGTATCTCTGAACAGTCATGAGGCTCGTGGTCCAGGTCCTGTGTTGGCAGCAGGGAAGCTGGGTTAAGGGCTGCACTTGGGGCAAATCTTACCCTCGGTTGGTCCAACAGTAGAGACTGATAGTGAGTCAGTTGAGTGTTGGACATCCATCTGTCTGGGGGGCTCTTCAAAACCCTCTCAATGGCATGTGGGGTGGTAATGGTCAGGGGCTGGCCCAAAGTCAACTTGTCTTCATCCTTAGTCAATAGGGCTGCTGCTGCTATGATTTTTAAGCACTGAGGCCATCCAGAGGCCACTGGGTCTAATTTCTTGGAGAGGTGGCTACTGGTCTCTTCCAGGGCCCCAACGTCTAGGTCAGGATTCCTTTAGCCACTCCATTTGCTTCGTCCACATATAGCTAAAATGGCTTAGCCAAGTCCGGTAGCACCAAGGCCGGGGCCTCCAGAAGCGCCCTCTTGATGTCTTTGAAGGCTGCTTCTTGATCTTTTGTCCAGTTGAAGTTTCCTTCCAGCCCCCTTGTGGCCTCATACAAGGGTTTAGCCTTCTCTGTGAATCCTGGAATCCAGAGCCTACAAAACCCAGCTGAGCCTAAAAATTCCCTGACTTCAAGCCGAGTAGTCAAGGTGGGAATATTTAGAATAGTCTGTTTGCGGGCTTGGGAGTGAGCACATTGCCCCTCTTTTAGTATGTAGCCCAAATATTGGACCTCTGTTTCACAGACCTGGGCTTTCTTGACTGACACATGATATCCCAGTCCAGACAATAGCTTTAAGAGTTTTATAGTGCCTCTCCAGCAGGCTTCATTGTCCTCTGCAGCTAACAACAAATCATCCACATATTGTAACAAAGACACTTCAGGGGTAGTTAGCTTGTACTCATGGAGATCCCGGTGGAGGGCCTCATCAAAGATGGTGGGAGAGTTCTTAAATCCCTGAGGAAGCCTGGTCCAGGTCAATTGTCCACTAAATCCTTTGTCTGGATCTTGCCATTCGAAGGCGAAGAGGGCCTGGCTGATGGTACTCAGAGGAATGCTAAAGAATGCATCCTTTAGGACCAGCACAGTATACACCAGTTGTTGGGCTGGCAAAGAACTGAGCAAGGTATAAGGATTAGGCACAGTAGGGTAAATATCTCACACCCTTTTATTTACCTCTCTTAAGTCCTGGACTGGTCGATAATCTTGACCTCCAGCTTTCTTGACAGGAAGTAGTGGCATGTTCCATGGTGATTGACAGGGTATTAATATTTTGGTCTCTCTGAGCCTATCAATATGCTTCCGGATTCCAACTCGAGCCTCTGGGGATATAGGGTACTGTTTAACTCTGACAGGTTGTGCTAAAGGCACAATGACAGGGGTAGATGACTGGCCAGACCTGGAGGATTCACCTCAGCCCACACAGTAGGCATAATTTGTTGGATCCATTCAACCAATTGCCCTGGGGGAGGTGTTTGGGGCTCCTCATAAGGCAGAATTCATCATCCAGGGTCAACACCCAGACCACAGGCCTTCCTGGCCATTTTACAGAGGTCTTGCCTTCTGAAAAGTGAATGCTAGCTTTCATTTTTGATAACAAGTCTTGGCCCAGAAGTGGATATGGGCAGTCAGGCATCACAAGAAAAGAATGTGCAGCAATCTGATTTCCTAGGTCCACAGTTCTTTTGGTGCTCCAGGGATATAACTTGATGCCTGTAGCCCCTTGTATCAAGGTTTCTGAGCCTGTAGTAGCTCCCATTGCTTGTGTAAGGACAGAGTGACTTGCATCACTGTCAACCATAAAACTGATGGGCCTCCCCCCTACTTTCAATGTTAGCCTGGGCTCTGGGGGGAGTAGAGAGCCCTGACCTCCCTAATCTTCTTGGAGACTAGTATCTCCAACTCTCCTTTGTCATTAGACCTCTGTGGACATTCATTTTTCCAGTGCCTTTTTTGCTTGCAATAAGCACATTGGTCTCATCCCAGCTTCAGCTTTTTGGGACAGGGAGGTGTTTTCTTACTGTTGCCTGGGTTCCACTCCCGTCTCACTCCTGGGGGAGCAGGGTTCACACCTGCATCCGTAAGCTCCCTCATGGTCTCTCAGTGGTTGCAAGTAGGATTTTGGCTAGGCATCTGGTTTGTCTTTCATCAGGAGAGTCTCGATTGTTGAATGTTCTCATGGCTATTTCCATGAGCTCTGACAAATTTTTCCCCTCAAATCCTTTGATCTTTTGGATCTTTTTTTTTTTTTTGGTCTTTTTTTGAGACAGGGTCTCCCTGTAGCCCCAGCTGTCCTGGAACTCACTCTGTAGACCAGGCTGGCCTCGAACTTACAAAGATCTGCCTGCCTCTGCCTCCCGAGTGCTAGGATTAAAGGCGTGTGCCATCACGCCCAACTGGATCTTTTTTTCTGATATCTGGTGCTGCCTGACTTACAAAAAGCTACATTTATAGCTCTCTGATTTTCAGGAGCCATAGGGTCTATTGTAGTGTAAGTGTGGTAAGCATCTAACAGCCTTTCTAGGTAAATGGCAGGAGATTCATTCGCTTCCTGCTGGACCTGCCCTACCTTAGACAAATTTGTGGGCCATCTAGCTGCAGCCTGGAGACTCCCCATCAGAATCTGGCGGTAGACCCGGAGTGACTCCCTACCTGCTGCATAGTTAGGATCCCACTGTGGTCTGGTCATGGGGAAAGCAGGGGTGGTAGTATCGGGATCTTCACTGGGTCGGCGTCTTCTCCAGGTTTTGCCTTCCTGGCCAGGCACAAGATTCTTTCCCTTTCCTCAGTAGTGAGTAGAACCTGTAAAAGTTGCTGAATATCCTCCCAGGTGGGCCGGTGTGTGGAAAAGATTGAATCCAACAACTCTATCAGGGCCTGGGGTTTCTCAGAAAAGGAGGGGGTCTGTCTTTTCCAATTGTATAAATTAGAAGAAGTGAAAGGGGTGTACACCAAGAAGGGCTGTTCCTGCCTTGGTAACAGAGGGGCAACAATTCAAAGGGGAAATATCTCTGGTGTAATCTCTTTTTCTGGCCTAGTGTGGCAGGGAGAGAGTACTGGCAGGTGAGTGTCTGCCACCACTGAGGCTTCCCCTGTGGAGGAGGGTGCAGGAGGAGCCTGTGAATTCCTGGTCAGATCAGGGTCAGGAGCCATAAGATTGTATGGGTGTGGGAGGCCTTCCTCCTGGCTAGGGGGGGAGGATGGCCAGGAGAGATTCTTGCTTCTTTAATCCTGCCTTTGTCTGGGCAAGGAAAATCTGTTTCTTAGGAAGTGGGGGAAGGTGAGGTTTTAACCAGTCTGGAGGCTGACTAACCAGAGACTGCCATGCATAAATGTATGCCTCCTGCTCTGGATGACCCGGTTCCCCCCAAATCACAGCAAATACCAATTCCATAGTACGTTTGTCAAAAGAGCCTTCTGAAAGGCCATCCGACCTTAAAAGCAGGCCATTCTAATTCACAAAATATGTGTAGTTTCCCAGCAGTGACGGTTCCCATCCCTGCAGCGGCGTTTTGAATTCCTTAAAGTGATTAAGCATCAAAGAAAGGGGGGTAGTTTGGGGATATGAAGAGGTAGATTGTCCCATGTTAGATTCAAAATACAGAAGAACGGAAACAAAGCCAGTAATAAGGAGAGAAGCACAAAATCCACAAATTGCACGAACATGGTAAGGATACTGAATACCAAGCTGTTCCTAGGTCTGGTTCAAGACGAATTTCTGATTCATCTCCTGGAGAGTCGGAGTGTCTTCCTTTTCTCATGCCCAGTGGAACTAGTCGCGTCTGACCTTCCTCTTGAGCAAAAACCCTGGTGCCACTAAAACCTAAGACCAAAACTAGCTTAAGCTCAGTACCTTTAAAAAAATTTTTTTTTATTAATTTTATTTATTTCTGTATGTGTATGAATGTACTGTCTGCATGCAAGTTTGTGCACCCGTGTCGTGCAATGCCGTGGAGGTCAGAAGAGGGTATCGGATTTACCTGGAACTGGAGTTCTCCTGGAATTGGAGTTTCAGATGGTTCTCAGCCACCATGTGGGTGCTGGAGATCGAACCCGGGTCCTCTGTAAGAGCAGTCAGCACTCTTAGCTGCTAGGCCATCTCTCCAGCCCAGCTCAGTACCTTTTAAAGTGCTTTTTTCTCCAAGGCCTGCCGGAGTCCTGGGAAGTGGGAGAAGCCCCCCAGGGCAGAGGTGGTGGATCTCGGTGGAACCTCCAAGAATGTTAGGCTCAATCCACCACACTCACGCAAGAAAGGTGCTGGGGGGGCTATAAATAGTTGTAGGTATAAGTTTAATCGAGGGTTAGTTATAAGCAAGCAGAAAAGAAGCCACAACAACCAACAACTCAGACAGAATAGAGCAGATGACACATCAGGCCGAGCACACTCCCATGGGACTGGAGGGCAGTGGTGGCGAGGCCCAATTTCCCTTAGCTTTTATCCCAGTTAGAGGTTTCCATCATAGTCATGGTCATGGTATCTCCTCCTCTGATTGATAGGATCTTGGTTACAGATCAATCAGTTTTTTATTATGTGTATTCACCTGCTCTGGACTCTGTTCTATTGCTTTACCTGGTTTGGACTGTCTGTTCTTGTCAATGAAGCATTTAACTATGCTTTTTGGCAGAAGTTAAATCGTTCTACTAATAAAAGATTAATTTATCTATGTCATGCTTTTGTTTGTCCCCCTTTTTTTAAACTCTGGGGTGAACTCTAGGCCAAGATGGAGCTGACCAAGCTAAAATGGAGTCAGCTTGGTCCTCACTCTTACATCAGGTCTTTGATAGCAGGGCCTTACTGCCTCTCTTCTTGCAGGTATCCCAGTTTACAGACAAGAATCCTTTACTTTTTGAGGTGCCTTGAATCCCCTGGCCAACATCTCCTTGGCAGAATAATCCATTGCTGATATCAGAGCTCTCCTGTATTAAAATATTTTGCTTATATGCACAGCTTAAAGAGACTTTAATATTATATTTGGTTCTGAATAGAGAATAATCCTTTTCACAGTTCCTATGTCTATTAGTCAATTAAAGAAAGCAGTTTTACCAGTTTTATAAGAAATTACCTCTATAACAGTCAGCTCTAATTTACAGTTAGAGAATTACTTCATTACCACCATGTTTTTCTTTGTTCTATGAAAATGAGGTAAGGAAGTCTCTCATATTAAAACTGTGCTGCACCTAGAAGGTAAGGTTCATTAGGACTCACTATAAACAGTCATTACGCATATGGTCCTCATAGATGTTTGATGCCTGTAGCAGTCTGAGGCTTTTCTTCCTTTTAGTGTTAAGATGGGTCAACTTCTCTGCTGGTATTTCTTGGTACAATCTACACGATGGAAGGCTCTATCTTTTCTTTCTCAGCAGTTGAGTTGGTGACGTTTTGACCTGTGGGAACATAGAAATCTTTTCCCATAGTTAGTTTTAAGATTAAATTGAAAGTTTTTGACAAAAAGTTTTAATATATAACTATATCCCCCCTTTTTAATTTTAGGTTTTTATTTTTGACCCATGAGTCTCAAAAAGGCAGTTGTAGTACACATACCTATAGGCAGGAATCAAGGTGTAAATTTCATTTAATTTATCCATCATGTTTTGGGTGACTGTATGCTGTTAATTTGGGAAGCAAACTTAATTCCTTAAGTTAAATTATCCTACAGGTAAAAGAGAATGTTACAAGATGATACTGTTTAAAACAAAAATTATAGAGAACATTTGTATATGTTAATCCCAAAGTTATTGTTATATAGATTTTAAGTAAAATACCATGTAATTTTATTTTTATTTTTTTATCTTTCTCTGTTTTTTCGTTTTGTTTTGTTTTCATTTTTTTTAACAATAAGTGATAATCTGTGAGTACAAGAATCCTTCATGTGTAATTTTAAATTAAATATACATTAATAGAATTTAGACCCGTGTCCCTCTCCCACCCCTCCCACCCCTCCTAATTCACCATTTCAGTCAGTTTTCTGATGCAGTCTTTCTGTTGTTGTTCTTTTAATATGCATCCCTCTCCACAAGAAATATTTACAACTGGGTTATTGATGCTAGCATCCACAGATGAGGGATACCATTCATCGTTTGTTTTTCTGGGACTGTGTTACTTCACTAAATATAATATCTTCTAGCTCCATCAATTTACCTGCAAAGTTCATGATGTTGTCTTTCTTTACTGCTGCATAGAACTCCATTGTGTACATATACCACATTTTCTCTAACCACTCATCAGTTGAGGGGCTTTTGGGTTGGTTCCAGCTTTTTGCTATTGTGAACAGAGCTGCAATAAATATAGCTGTGCATGTATTTCTGCAGTAAGATGAGTCTTGTGGGTATATACCCAGGAGTGGTATGACTGGGTCAAATGGCAAGCTCATTTTGAGTCTTCCAAGGGTTCTCCACACTGCTTTCCACAGTGGCTGTACAAGTTTATATTTCCACCAGCAATGGATGAGTGTTCCCCTTTCCCCACAACCTCTCCAGCACTTGATGTTGTTTGTTTTCTTGATGCTGGTCAGTCTTATCGGAGTGAGATGATATCTTAGGTGGTCTTGATTTGCATTTCCCTAGTTATTAGTGATGTTGAACAGTTTTTAAGATGTTTCTCAGCCATCTCTAGTTCCTCCTCTGTGAAGTCTCTATTCAGCTCTTTGCTCCATCTTTTGAGTGATTCATTTGTTTTCTTTTTTCTTTGTTTTTTGAGTAGCTTGTATACTCTGGAAATTAATGCTTTGTCAGATGTATCTGCAGTGAAGGTTTCCTCCCACTCTGGGTTTTCTCTTCACTTCTTTTATTGTTTCTTTTGATGTACAGAAGCTTGTGAGTTTCATGAGGTCCCATTTGTCAATTGTTGGTCTTATTTCTTGTGCAGCTGCTGTCTGATTTAAAAAGTCTTTCTCTACGCCTATGTCTTGTAGTCTGCTGCCAAGTTTTTCTTTTATTACCTCCAGAGTTTTGGGTTTCACGTTGAGGTCTTTGATCCATCTGGAATTGACTTTTGCACAGGGCGAGAGGTAGGGGTTTAATTTCATTCTTCTGCAGGTGGTGATCCAGTTTTGCCAACACCACTTACTGAAGATGCTGTCTTTTCTCCATTGTGTCTTCTTGGCCCCCTTGTCAATTATGAGATGGCTGAAATTGTATGTGCTCAGGTTTGGATCTTCAGTTTTATTCCATTCATCAACTGGTCTGTTTTTGTGCCAGTACCAAGCTGCTTTTATGTCTATAGCCCTGTAGTATAGTTTGAAGTCTGGTATAGAGATCCCCCTGTATTGCTCATTTTGCTCAGGGTTGCTTTGGCTATTCGGGGTCTTTTGTTTTTCCAAATGAAATTGAGGTTGTTTTTTTTTTCCCAAGCCTGTGAAGAAGTTCTTGGGGATTTTTATTGGGATTGCATTAAATCTGTACACGAGTTTGGGTAGAATGGACATTTTTACTATATTTATTTTCCCAATCTATGAGCATGGGAGGTTTGTCCATCTTCTGATGTCTTCTTCAATTTCCTTCTTCAGAGGTTTAAAATTTTTGTTGTAGAAGTCCATGGTGTCTTTGGTTAGGTTCGTTCCTAGGTATTTTATTGTTTTTGAGGCTATTGTGAGTGGGAAGTTCTTCTCGTATTCCTTCTTCAGTTGCTTGTTGTTGGTGTAAAGAAAGGCTACTGATTTTTCTAGATTTATTTTGTATCCTGCCACTTTACTGAAGTTCTTAATCATTTCTAGGAATTTTCTGGTGGAGTTCTTAGCACCCCTTAAGTAGACAATCATATCATCAGCAAAAAGGGATAGCTTGATTTCCTCTTTCCCAATTAGAACTCCTTTCATATCCTTTTCTTGCCTTATTGATGTAGCAAGGGTTTCAAGCACTATATTGAAAAGGAGTGGTGACAGGGGGCAGTCTTGCTGAGTTCCTACCTTTAAGATGAATGCTTCTGTTGTTTCCCCATTTAGGATGATATTGGCTATGGGTTTCCTGTATATGGCTTTGATTACATTGAGGCATGATCCCTCCAATCCAATTCCCTCTAGGACTTTAAACATGAAGGGATGCTGGATTTTGTCCAAGGCTTTCTCTGCATCAATTGAGACGATGGTGTGGTTTTTGTCTTTCAGTCCATTTATATGCTTGATGATATTTATTGATTTTCGTATGTTGAACCATCCCTGCATCTCTGGTATGAATCCAACTTGGTCATGATGGATGATCTTTTTGATGTGGGTCTGTATGGGATTTGCCAGTATCTTGTTTAGAATTTTGGCATCTGTGTTCATTAGGGAGATGGGTCTATAGTTCTCCTTTTTAGTTGGATCTTTGTCTGGTTTTGGTAATAGTGTGTTGCTGGCTTCATAGAAGGAATCTGGGAGAACTCCCTCCATTTTTATCCTTCTAAACAACTTGAGTAGTAATGGTTGTAAGTCTTTTTGAAATATTTTATAGAATTCTGCTGTGAAACCATCTGGGCCTGGGCATTTTTTGGTTGGGAGGTTTCTTGTTACATCTTCAATTTCTTCATATATTATTGGTCTATTTAGGCTGTTGATCTCTTCTTGGTTGAGCTTTGATGATTCCCAAGATTTCAGATTTTCATCCATTTCTTCTAGGATTTTTATAGGTTTCTGAAGTATTCCCATATGATTGTCTGGATCTTTTCATTGTCTGTTGTGATATTTCCCCTTTCATCACAGATTCTATTGATTTGGAGTTGTTCCTTCTTTTTTTGGTTAACTGGGCTAGAGGTCTGTCTATCTTGTTTATTCTCTCAAAGAACCAACTTTTGGATTCATTGATTTTTTTTGTATTGTTTTCTTTGTTTCTATTTCATTGATCTCTGCTCTGATTTTTGTTATTTCTTCTTGTCTGCTGTGTTTAGGGTTCATTTGTTGTTGCCTCTTAAGTATTTTTAGCTGCAGTGTTAGATCATTCACTTGTGCTCTTTCTGTATTTTTAATTTAGGCACTTAGAGCTATAAACTTCCTTCTTAGGACTGCTTTTAATGTGTCCCATAGGTTTTGCTATGTTGTATTATCATTGCTATTCAGTTCCAGGAATGTTTTTATTTCTTTCTTTATTTCTTCTTTGACTCATTCATTATTCAGGAGATTGTTTTTTAGTCTCCATGTGTTCTTGTAGGTTGTAAGGCTTATCCTGGCGTTGATATTGAGTTTTATTGCATTGTGGTCTGATAGAATGCATGAGATTATTTCAATCTTTTTGTATTTGTTGAGTTTTTTCCTGTGTCCCAGTATATGGTCTATTTTGGAGAATGTTCCATGAGGTGCTGTGTAGAAAGTGTATTCTCTGGTATTTGGGTGAAATATTTGATAGATGTCTGTGAGGTCCTTTTGGTGTATTGTATCATTCAGTTCAGATGTCTCTCTGTTTATCCTTTGTCCTGTTGATCTGTCTAAAGGACTTAGTGGGGTATTGAAATCCTCTACTATTAGTGTGCTGGAGTTATTTTGAGCCTTGAGATCCTGAAGAAAATTAGTCTTTAATAAAGTTTTTTGGTGCGTTATATTCCATTGATTGTGACATCTTCATCATCAATTTTTCCCTTTACTAAAGTTGTAATGGAGGGGGCCCTCATTTTGTCTCTTTTGATTTCTTTTGCTTTGAAGACTAGTTTTGTCTGATAATTAGAATAGCCACTCCTGCCTATTTCTTGGTACCATTTGGCTTGGAATACTTTCCCCTCATCCCTTCACATCACCTTAGGTTGGTGCCTATCCTTGAATGTGAAATGAGTTTCCTGGTAGACAAGCATATAGATGGGTTTTGTTTTCCATCGACATCCATTCTCCCGTCTATGCCTTTGATTTGGGGAGTTTAGCCATTAATATTTAACATTATAATTGAAAGATGGACAAAATTGCTTCCTTTTGCCTTATTATCCATTTGGACTTTTAGTCTCCTGATTCTACTCCTATGGTTAGGTTATTTTTAGTTTCTTTTCCTAGGCGCTTGAGGATAGTTGCTCCTCTCTTCTGCTTTGAATTGCTTCACGTATTTATTTCTGAGAGGTTTCTGGACATGTAGTCTATCATCTTGATTTTGTCATGGAAGATTTTTCTCTGCATCCTTCAACTGGTAATGACATTTTTTGCCGGCCCGGTAATGTATTCTGGTTTGGCATCCATAGTTCCGAAAACACTGGGAATGCTTTTGCTCCATGTTCTTCTTGCTTTCATGGTTTGCGCCGAGAAGTCCAGTTGTAAATTCTGATGGGTTTTCCTTTTTTTTTTTTTTTTTTTTTTTTTTTTTTTTTTTTTTTTTTTTTTTGTAGCCTGTCGGGTTTGGGTGTTTTCTTTGTTTTGGATGTCTAAAAGCATTTTAACTAATGATATGGCATGGGGATTTCTTGTCTGATCCTGTCTATTTGGAGTCCTATGTGGCTCTTGTATTTGTATGGGTTTGTCTATATTTAGTTTTGGGGAAATTTTCCATCTATTCGGTTTGAAGATTTATCAATAACTATATCTTTTTGAAGATTTCTTCGTCCTTCCTCGATGCCTAATGATGTGGAGGGTTTTGATGCTTTTTTTTTTTTTCTTTTTTTTTTTTTTTGTTTTTTTTTTTTTTTTTTTTTTTTTTTTTGGTGGGGGTTCTTATTCCTCAGCCTTTAACCGATGCGCTATTCCCTCCCAGCATGAGGTTTGACCTTTTCATAGTGTCCCATATTTCCTGGTTGTTCCAGTTTTGTGTATTTTTAAATTTTTCATAATCTTTATTTGAGCTTTTTAGTTGCTCTGTGTTATCTTCCAGATCTGATATTCTGTGTTCTGCTTCCTTCATTCTATTTCTGAGGCCTTTTCCTTTCCTTTCTTCTTGATTGGATGAGTGTTCTATTCCGTTTTTCATTTCATCCTGTGATTTCTTTAGTATATCCATTTCCTTTTTGAGTTTCTCAATTTCTTCTTGGTGCTTCTTATTTCGTTGTTTCGCTTCTTTTTTCAGTGTTTCTACTTCCTTTAGGAGTTTGTTTGTTTTCTCCCTCCAGTTCTTTCTGGAGTTTGTCAATCCCTTCCTTTAGTTCTTTCTGAAGTTTGTCATTGTATCCCTCTAGGTCCTTTTTGAGTTTTTCTTTCTCTGTCTTTAGTTCTCTGAATTTTTCTTTATTTTCTTTAATTTCTCTGCATAGGTCTGCAATTATTCCTCTAATATCTGTTTCTGGGGTCACCTCCAGGGGGATCCCAATGTAGTTATCTCCTACAGGGTTGGTAGAGCTTGGTGTGGAATTATCCTGCACTTTTCCCATGTTGTCCCTTCATTGTGTCCCTGGCATGTGGGTTTCCGTTTTGTGATTCAAATCACAAATGCCTTTTCACTGTGTTGAAGTCTGAAGGCTTGTTTTGTTTTGCTTGCCTCCTTCCAATGCTTCCCCCCACCCCCCTTGTTTATGGAGTGTTGACTTTTCTAGGTTTCAGGCTTTTGTTTATATATTGGAAGTCTAAGTCACTCTTCCTTTCCTGTTCTGAGGGTTCTCCGAAAAAATCCACTTGGATACTCTCTACTCAATTCAAGTTGGGGGTGTGTGTGAATGCCTGATTTAGCCCGTGCCCTGGTACCTGTCTGGGGTGGCGCCGGGCTCCTCTCCACGCTCCAGGTGATCCTAGCCAGCAAGTACAGAACTGGAGCCCCCAACACACGACCTCACTATGGCACCTGAGCCAGACCCAGACCCAGAGCCGCTTCTGGCTGCAAGGGAGAAGGGCGACCGGGCCGGGCAGCCACACTCTGCAAGGGCTTAGGGCTCAGACCTAGGCCAGCCTGCTACCAGGCCCTCTGCCACTAACTAGTGAATCAATTGTCCAGCACCCCGAAAGTCAATCTGTTCTAAATTTTACCTGTCGGGCTCCTCTCCGTGTTCCAGGTGATCCTAGCCAGCAAGTCCAGAACATGAGCCCCCATACACGACCTAACTATGGCACCTGAGCCAGACCCAGCGATTATCATAGACTCTTATAGATCAGTCTTGGCTGCTTTTGTGTTTGCTGTGATGGGTCTGTCATGATGTGTGAGTGCACGGACTGTAGCTCAGGACTATATTTTCTATGCTTAATCCTGCATAGACGGTCCATAAATTTAAAAATGTATGAGTATGGAGAACTCTTAAAACACTAAAAATGATCTACAATTTGACCCAATTATACCACTCCTAGGTGTATACCCAAAGAGTTCATCCAATGAGAGAGATATATGCACAACCATGTTTACTGCTGCTCTCTTCACAATAGCGAAGAGCTAGAAACAGCCCAGGTGTTGCTCAATTGACAAGTGGACAATGAAGATGTGATACATTTATACAATGGGGTTCTATGCAATGAAGAAGGATGGCATCATGAGATTTGAGGGCAAATGGATGGAATTGGAAGCTGTCATACTAAGTGAGGTAACACAGCCTCAGAAAAACAAACGACATATGCTATCCCTCATTTGTGGTTCCTAACACCAAATCCTTATATGTGAATCAAAGTGGGTAACTGGTCAGTAATGATAATACCACATTGACCAATATCACTATAGCTATAGCTTGAAGTATATGTCTCTATTTTCTTCAGTTCTAAGATTTATGAGAAAGAACAAATCCTTTGTTAAGTATATATATATATGTATGTATATATATACATATATATGTATATATATACATACATATATATATATACATATATATATCAACTTGCTATATAATTAAGGAATGTAAAGTTACATTTTTTTTACCTGTATACAAGCTTATAGTTAAACCATGAATCCTTAAATATGTTTCGCAATTAACCTATAGTTTGATTTTAGACTTTGCAAATTTGCTATATGTAAGGAGTGTAAAAAAAAAAAAAAACTAAGAGTAGAATCATGAACATCAAAGGGTGGGATAGATGCTCCCAATGCACAGAGTTGAAGTGTTGCTTCCAGTACTGTAAGAAGGCTGTGACATACTTCAAGTAGAAAACAGATTGTTTTATAAGATTTGTTCAAAGCATAAAGTACAAGCCCTGTACTTTAGCTTTGATGCTAATGAAGTAACAATATACTGAATAAGGATATAGTGTTTTTACAACAAAGCATAAATAAAGCAAGGCTGTATGGGGATGGCTTTATATAGTTGAAGCATAAAAGAGAAACTATTGATAAAAGCTACAAAATTTTATTTACACAAAATGAGTAAACTTTGAGAATCTAATGTACAACATGGTAGCTATAATGAATAATTTTATAGTGTATGTTTGAATCATTATGATAAGGTTGATTTTAAATGCTTTTGCTAAAAAGAAAGAAAATGATAATAAAGTTACATAGTGATTGATTGATTGATTGATTGAGTGATGAAAATTTTGTGACCAGAGACCTCAGAATTTACCTCTATAACTCTTTAAGGTACAATAATCCAATATTTGATAACATAATATTTAACGAAACTTTAGAAATCATAATTAGCTTAAATGACAACTAAGTCTACATATTTTTAATGTTATTGTTTGATTTGGAAACATATTCAAGAGAGCATATTTAAAATTTAAAAAATAAAAAATAATTATTTTTCATTTGTGTGTATGAGTGTTTTGCTTGCATAATGTAAATGCACCCGTTTCATACAGTGTATGTGGAGGTTGGATCACCTGAAGCTGGAGTTACAGATGGTTGTTAGATGCTTTGTGTGTCCTGAAACTGAACCTGGGTACTCTGCAAGAGCAGTCAGTGCTCCTAACCGCCGAGCCACTCTCCAGCCCTGACTCTCCTGTCTTAAATGGAACCAAATGCCACCCAGATTTTGATCCTGCTTCCATCATAAATGGCTTTTCAAGCTGTCCATTCAAGGGAAATGTTTTGGAAAGAGACAGTACTCTGTCTGATTCCACTTCCTCACTCTGAGTCATCCCATCTCCTCCTCTTCCTGAAACTCTTATTTTGAGCATATCACCATCTATCTTTCTTGGCTGGCTTTTATTTTCTATTGTGTGTGTGTGTGTGTGTGTGTGTGTGTGTGTATGTGTGTGTGTATGTGTGTGTGTGTGTGTGTGTGTTTCTTAACCAATGAGGGAATGCAGATTCCCTCATTGTGATTCTTGTTTGGCTTTAATGGGGTTTCTCTAAACCCTTTACTTGTCTAATTTTTTGGCTCTTTCTTTTCCTTTTAGTAGGTCCTCTTTCACCACAACAGGAAGGGAAGCCATAGGCACTTAAATTTTTTTTAAGTCTGTATTGCATGCAATGAGTGTCCTTCCTAGCATCTCCTAATGCACTATGTGAATCTCCTACTGCATTGTATCATAGTAATTGCTATGGTATGGACATACACGCATTCATATGCACATACCATATATATGTGAATATGTACATGATACATAGTAGTCATTAGGCGGCATGCATATACTATACACACAAACTATACAAGTGACTTCACAGTATTATATATGTACACGCTGCATTTATATACCATATGTATGCATACTGCAAATGCACTATACATAAACTCATTGTATAGATTATATATGTATGTATGTATTTTATATATGCATATATTATAATGTATGCATATGTGAGATATGCTGTATATGCATCAACACAAACCATAGATAAACAGATATGCTTTCTCTCTCTCTCTCTCTCTCTCTCTCT
>VZQC01014724.1:508041-533247 GCA_009823505.1 Rhizomys pruinosus
TATATATATATATATACTCTTCCCTTTCTCCCTGCTTCTAATAATTTTACAAACACATACACATACACACACACACACACACACAGCCCACAATTGTTTTCTGTTTACTACTTGCCTCTTCCTCCAGAACAATACCCATTTCTTGAGATATATTTGTTGACCATTGTAAGAGTTCTGGAAGCACTGGAAACATAGCTTGGCTATTAATCATTCTTTCTTCATCTGTGCCTACTTTTTCTTCATTCTCCATCACTAATGCATTTCAGCTTACTATTCAGGCTATGCTCACAACAAATAGTCTCTGTTCTAGAGAAGGTAACAATTTTCTGGAAAAGGCAAGCAAACAAATGCATCTACTCTAATGTGGTAAATGATGTCAGGAACACTGTAATGAGTTATTGAGGGAGCACAAAGACAGTGAGGCATTGGATTCAAATCACGAGGATTCTCATGGACTCACAAGGCAGGTATGCAGGTGGACCAGGCTACCTGATGGAAAATAAGGGGTTGTAAAACCAGAGAGAGGTGAAAGAAGTGGACATACTGAAGTCCTGGTAGGAATCCCAGCAATCTGAATGAGCCAGATAGGGACTTCAAGGCACAGGTCCAGGCAGGCAGTCAGGCCAGGATTTGGGAACCAGCAGTCAAATTTGTCTCACCTGTTGACAAGCCACAGAGCCTGCTTGGAACTGTTTGCTCACTTGTTTTTGTCACAGGGATTTTAGGAAACCACATGTAAAATAGTTCAGAAGCAAATGTTAGGGATTTCTAGATATGCTGATGTATGTACAGTGACTAAATGGATGAATGCATTGAAACCAAAGCATGGGCAGTAGAGGTGATGAGCAGCGTGTCACCCTGATTTTAAGGAAAGGAGCAATGTGACTACATCTGTGTAAGAGGGTTAATAATAACAGAGAAGAGTAGTTAGTAGTGATGCCAGTTAGGCAAGTTCTGTCTGGGTTTAGTCCTGACTCCACTGCATAGTCACTGTGCTACCAAATGGCTTGCTCTCTAGGGCTCAGTGTTCTCAACTGTAAAAGTAGTAGAGCCCACTCATAGGATGTATGAGGGATATGGACAATAATATTTAGAGAGCTTGGCACACTCACTCACATGCAGCCTACACTCTATAGCTAGAAGCTCTTGCCTTACAGATTGTTACACAATTTTTACCATTAAAGAGACAGAGAGCTGGTCCCCAAACAAGTGTAGGTGGGAAGTCCAAGGGCTGGATTTCTCTTCTATTATAAAAGTTATCACTTTATAAAATTGACGTATACATGTGATAAGACTTCAAACACTGGAGAACAATGAAAAATATAAAGTTCCATCAGAACCAAAGAAAAAACTAGTCTCCTCCTCCTCCTCCTCCTCCTCCTCCTCTTCCTCCTCCTCTTCCTCCTCCTTCTCCTTCTCCCTTTTCTCATTCTCATCCTCATCCTCATCTTTTTAAAGTGGCTTGCATTAACAATGTTTTTTTTTTATTTATTTACATTTATTTTATGTGTATGAGTGCTTTGTCCGTGGAAGCCAGAAGAGGGGGTCAGATCCCTGGAACTAGAATCATAGATGAATGTTATCTGTATGTGGGTGCTGGGAATCAAATTCAAGTCTTCTGCAAGAGCAACCACTGCTCTTAACCATTGAGCTATCTCTCCAGTTCTATTTTAAACTATTTTTTAAAATATTTATTTATTTATTTTCTATGTGTATGAATGTACTGTCTGCATGCAGGTTTGTGCACCCATGTCGTGCAATGCCGTGGAGGTCAGAAGAGGGTGTTGGATTCCCCTGGAACTGGAGTTCTCCTGGAATTGGAGTTACAGATGGTTCTCAGCCACCATGTGGGTGCTGGGGATCGAACACAGGTCCTATTAATCTGAGCAGAAATTATCCTGATGGAGCCTCAAATGCACTTCTTCTTAGCTATTTTTCCTTAGCTATTTTTGCTTATTTCCTTTTCCCTACCTCTGTTTTAAGTGAATGTATTCAAAACAAAACAGGAGTGGTTTAATTAGAGGGTAAAAATTCTCTACCTCCTATGACAATCAAAGAAAAACTTCTCTTCATTTCCATTTGGATTTATTTTATTTTATTTTTTGGTCTTTTTGAGACAGTGTCTCCCTGTAGCTCCAGCTGTCCTGGAACTCACTATGTAGACCAGGCTGGCCTTGAACTCACAGAGACCTGCCTGGCTCTGCCTCCCAAGTGCTGGGATAAAGGTTTGCACCACCATGCCCAGTTGGATTTTTAATTGCATTTATTCTTGACTAAATTCCTGCATGTATATAATGCATTCAGATCATACCCACTCCCTACATTCTCTTCTTAGCCTTTTAGCTCCTCTGTCAATGCTCCCTCTTTCCTAAAAGTCATCCTCCCATGTTCATGTCTTGTTGGTTGTGGTGTGTGTGTGTGTGTGTGTGTGTGTGTGTGTGTGTGTGAATGTGACCCATTAGGTTTAACCAGGGCCCTATGCGGAGCATGAGCTGTCCACTGGGGAACTCACCAGTGGCTACACCACTAAAAAATAATGATTCTCCCTGCCTACTCCCATACACCTATATCCCTGATGGGAGATAGAGCCCCAAGAACCCATACCCTGTCTGCGACTGAATATTGACAGGCCAGTCTTATGCACTTTCAGTGCAGGCAACCCCAGCTCCTGTGAGTTCATGATTGCATGGGGCCATGCCGCACCCTGTAAGACAGCATTTCCCAGCCCTCCTCCTCCTCCTCCGGTTCCAAGAGTCTTTCCTTCCTCTCTTCTGAGAAATTCCTGAGCCTTGGACTTTTTCTGTACTTCTTGATCACTACCTCAAATGTCAGTGTCTTCCAAAGCTTCTACAAAAAGCTTGCTGGGTGGCATGCCGGCTGTTCACCTGTGATCTGAGATGTCAGGGAAATTAACAAACAAGGGTTTTCTCGTTCCCTCACTTCCTTACTCTGTGGTGCTTAATTGGTTTCTTTCTACAGTAACTATGTTCCCCGTGTTTTGCTGAAGCAGCTATTTTCTCTACTGGAGAAAAAAGTCTGTGAAAGAAGTGGCCATGTAGTATAAATCTTTTATTTCTTTGAAAAAATCTTTTGTTTATGATTATTATTTTTTTAATTAAAAATTTTTTATTTCTTATTTTTTATGTGTATGAGTGTACTGTCTGCATGTAGGTTGGTGCACCCATGTCGTGCAATGCTGCGGAGGTCAGAAAAGGATGTCGGATTCCCCTGGAACTGGAGTTAGAGATGGTTCTCAGCCGCCATGTGGGTGCTGAGATCCTCTGCAAGATCAGTCAGTGCTCTTAACAGCTGAGCCATCTCTCCAGCCCCTATTATTTTTACGTGTATGAGTGTATTGCCTGCATGTGTATAAGTGCAACTGCATTGTGCAATGCCCATGGAGGCCAGAAGATGGCTGTGAGCTGCTATGTGAGTACTGGGAATCGAACTTGGGGCCTCTGGAAGAGCAGCCAATGCTCTCAGCTGCTGAACCACGTCTCTAGACACTTTTATTTCTTTTTGCCTATTATATTTATTTTATATGTATAAGTGTATTGCCTGCATGTGTGTAATGTGCCCATGTTGTGTAATGCCTGTGGAAGATGGTGTTAGATTCCACTGGAACTGGAGTTACTGACGATTGTTAGTTACTATGTGAGTGCTGGGAATTGAACCCAGGTCCTCTCCAAGAACAGCCATTCCTCTTAATCACCAAGCCATCTCTCCAGCTCCTAAATATTTTATTTCTTAAAGGATCTTATACTTGGAAAGTGCTCTATAGATGTCCAAGTCTGGAAAGGCTCCCTAGGATTGACCTCAGGATTATCTGCTTTGGGGGGGTATCATTAAATCATTTGGAATATCAGTATCCATCTCAGTGAAGTAGTTGAACGGCAGAGTAGTGTTAACTAGTTTTGACTACTTCTTAAGGCTGCTATACCAGAAAATGATGCAGAGAAATAGGTTGTTGAGTGGATGAGCCAATGCTGTCTGCAGAGCTGACAACGTGGAACTTCCACAGTGTGCCCCCCCAGCTGGAGTCTCCTCCTCTGCTATGACAATGTTCCATCTGTTTCTTGTAGCTGCTGTGCCTTGGGTTACATTCCAGCCTCTTTCCTTGAATTCTTTCATCTCCAGGCTGTGGTCCTGTTTCCCTGCAGAATCTGAGGAGACACTTGGAGGTGGACTAGATAGAGTGCTGGAGGTAGGGAATGATGTTGTGTAGCAATTTATACAAACTACAACATTCCATCTCAGAGGGAAACTCTTTAAGACTCAGGAGGTAAACAACTGGAAAGTTCCAGGAATGCCCTGAAACTTCTAAGAGCCACAAGAGCCCTCCCTCCCTCTCCAAGTAAGGGCTGCCAAGGAGAAACTCCTTGGCCTGTGCAGCTCCCTGCAAGTTCAGGTTCTAGATCTCCAGGGCTCTAGGTTCTGGGAGTCCTCATCGATGCTGGGGTGGGCTTTCAGTGTGCTGCTGCGTTTGAGTGACTTTTCACCTGTATTCCTGTAAGTAACCCAAATGAACTCATTGGTTTACCAAGTTAGACTCTGACCATATTGTTATTTGGTTTGTTGCTGTTTCCCCATCTGGGGTGAATAGACATTGTTCATGTCTCCCGGGAGTACTGTCACGCAACAACAGGTAGGACCTAAGGGGAACCATAATTGGTGGACCCTGGGCCTGGTACTACAGCTGACACAGAAACTGCCTAGCTGTAGTGTACAAATCTGAGGGAGTGCCAGCCTGTGATTCACCAGAAGGGATCCCTACTCTCCTTCAAGCCAAGAGCTATTGGCATTAAATAAGTGGACGTTGGCAGCAAAGAGATTTTGAAAGAAGTCTCTTGGAGTTGGGCATGGTGTGGAAAAGGCATCCATTCCTACTTTCATTTTGTATTCCTTGTGAGAAGGCCGCAGGCTGTTATGTTGGTAGAGGAAGACAGTTCACGTGTGTGTACTGACACTGTGAGTGAGTTTCCTCATTTTGTAAATAAGGAAATTGGGGTTCAGGGACAGGAAACGACTTTTCCTGGGTCACACAGCTGGGCTAGAACACAAAGACCTCATCCTCTCCACTGCTCCCCTCCTACGCTCTGGGTCTCCAAAGTTCTTGGGATCATTTTCTTGCGGAATGTCAAGAAAGCAGTTACAGGTCACTACTTAGAAATGGTGCAATCTATATTCTTGCTAACTTTTTGCTTAAACTGCTGGGTCAACATGTGGCTGTGCGAAATGAAGAGTTTTAGGTCTATTCTGGTACATGCCAAGTCTGAAAAATTTGATTTAAAAATTTTTAAAGAAAGTATCCATAAATGGAATACACATCAGCAATAAATAATCACACTAGTACATGAAATAATACACAATCTTAAAATAATTACACTGACTATAAGAGCCAGTCAGAGTATACATTATATGGCTCCACTTTTTTGTATAAATTTCCATAAAATGCAAACAAATCCACTGTGATAAAAGTAAATCAGAAGGTGTTTGGAGGATGGCTAGTACACAGGGTTTCTGAGGGCACTAGAAAACTTTTATCAGTGATGGATAAATGCACATCCCTGATTGTGGTGATGGCTCACGGGGGCACGGATATGTCAAATTTTGACTAGTAGCTTATTGTATGTCATGCATAATAAATGATTATAATGGTGGTGATAAATTAATACAGGGTTTACCTTTGAAGCCAAAAATAAATCAGAAGATTTGATCTCTCTCTCTCTCTCTCTCCTTCACATACAACACACACACACACACACACACACACACACACACATACACACATGCTTCTGGATCTGGGTTGGAATTCTGATCCACTTATGAATAAGAGACCATCTCTCACAAAGTTAGACGACATAAGGAGAAGAATCAAGGTGACCATGTTGGACAGGGCATCCCTGCCATGTGAATGGTGACACTTATCTACACAGTCAGAAGAGAATGGGAGGACAAAAGATCAATACACTTCCATGGAAAGAGAGTAAGGGAGAGGAATGATGTTCCAGAACACTCAGCAATACTGGTTTCTAGAGGCTCCAGCTCTAGACGCTGTCTGCTGTCTGCTGTGTTCTCTGCCCTGTGTTTCATGTAGTCCAGGAGTTCTTACTGCTTGACTGATCAAATGCTCTTCTGGTTCTTGTATTTAAGAGAACTATGTTTAGACTGGGAAGACTCTGTGTCTTCCTTCTGCCTTTGATTGGAAGGGGTGAACCCCTTTGAAGTAAATGAACCTACAAGGTTATGGGCTGTTTTCATCAGTGGACAATGGAGAGCCACTTCCTAAGTGCTGGTCAGAGGCTACTGTGTTCCAAAGGCCACACAGGCCACTTGACTGTGTGTGGTTGGTAAGGGCCAAGGTGAAGAAAGAAGTTAGTGCTGTAACATTGTTGAGTGGCAGTGAACCACATCTTGACCAACTAATCCTCAAGGTGGGCAAGGGCTGTTGTTTTATGGTAACTTACCTACGGACTTCATTCTCTAGTTTTATGTTAAGGCATTCCAAGTTCAATCAAAGTCACTTAAAGTGAGTGGATTCTTGTAACCAAACCTCTTTCTTCTGCTAGAACACACACATCTATTTCCCAACAGACGTCTTTTGGAGATGGGTCCTGCAGTGCCTTCTTGAGTTTTCAGCTGATGCTAGCAGGCTTTTAGTACATAGCCTGACTTCCTCTGCAGGCAAATTTCCTACTTGATCCCCGTCTCCATCTGTGTCTATTTTGCTTCCTTTTTTCATTCATTCTTGTCTGATTCTGTTTTTTTGGCTGACATCAACTACTTTATATGTGTTAGATCCTCTGACTCACTTTGTATCCAGTAACTTGTTGACTTCCTCCCATCAGCCTCATGAATGGCACAGAAACTCTCTCAGCCACTGAGTGCAAGCCATGGTCTACACCAGGAGGACATCTACACTGGGAGGATGCCCTCAGTCCTCACCAGGCTCTACTGGCCCTCCCTGGTCACTCACCTTGTTTTTATTATGCCTTAAACTCACCGAAAACGACTTCATGGATGCTCAGAAGATTTGCATCTTTGGCTGATCCTTTGGAGCTTGTTCCTCTTTCTGCAAGGCCAAGATGAGTTCTTACATGTGAGGACTGCACTTCCCTAAAAAGAAGCCAGACTGTAAACTCATTTAAGAAGATATTCCCAAAGGCAGCTATTGCCATAGAACCCACTCTTGGTTTATCAGTAGGATGCTCTGCAAATGGATGGGGGTGGAGGAGGCTGAGGCATTCAGTGCTCACCAACGAAAAAGGAGGAATCATACCATATCGGAAAGAAGTTTGTAATGAGAAGTTCTGTGTAAAGTGCGGGTATGCCACACATCTGGAGTTTGAGCCCTCTTGAAGAGGGAACTGGAAAGGGGGTGCTAATGAGGGTCCCAAGAGCGAGTTCAACAGCTCAGCAGCCAGCCAGAAGACGTCCAGGATCAGGACTTCTTTTTGGATTGACCCAGTAGTTTGGGCTCCTCAGTGGGGTCTCTTGTCCAGCTATATCACCTGTCCATAGCCTAACACATCAGAACCCCTTGGCCTACTCTATGTTGCTTCCCCCACCTAATGTCCAGCATTTAAATTCGGCCAAAGTCTTGGTGAGTGTGTACAGTGTAATGAAGAATAAACACAATGAGTTCATAACAGTTTTTTGCACAAGTGATTGCTGTGGCCTACGCACAACGCTAGCTGTTTGGTACATAGGATTCTTTTTCATCTTTAAAACAGTTTTGTTGTCAGAGCTAACGTTCTGCTTGGTTTAATAAGTAGCATTATGTACCAATCACAAGGAACATTAGATGAATAAAGGGAACAAGCTTATTTCAGATTAGGCTAATTTGATGAAGAAAACAAGACAAAAAACCATGAAAGAGAAGACCTGGGAGGTGGAGGGGGCTTCCTACGGATGGAGATAAAGGAAGGCCATTATATGGGGATTCTATTTAATATAGGACTGGAACAATAAGAGAAAGACATGGGAGATGTATGCTGAATGCTGATTCCTATTTCACAGATGAGATAAGGTTAAGGAAATTTGTCCAAGATGAAATAGCCATACGGGAAGGGCCAGAGCTGGGGCCCCAGCAGCTCTTACCTCACCGCTCATGATGTTCCACATGTCACTCACTGTGCCATTTCCTGTCTTGTTCCATTCTTACGACCACTGGATCTTGCCCTTTTAGTTTTTTTCCTGTCACATATTCTCTATTGTGCTAATTTTCCCAGTTAAAGCTCATTAACTGTTTGTTAGTACATGCTTCATCCTTAGCTAGAGACCGTCCTCTAACAGGACATCTGGCCTCTGTGAGCATTGTACCCGAGTGGTACACTTACATATATGCAGACAAAACAGTCATATACAGAAATAAAAATAAATACTTTTTTTTGCATTGTCAGCCAATTTGTGTCTTTAAATATAAAGTGAATTTCTTGTAGAGAGGATACAGGTGGAGTATTTTTAAAATACATTTTGTATATTCATTGCTGTTTTTAATTGTAAAGTTTAATTCATTTACACCTAATGAAATAATAGACATAAAGCAATTTACTATTTGTCTTATGCATATCCTGGGGTTTATTTTGCTCCATTTCTCTATTATTTCTTTTGTGTGAGATGGATATTTTCTAAAGTACCATTTTACTTTCCTTAAGTTTCTTTCGATAAGTAATTTTGAATTATTTTCTTAATGACTGTTCTGGGGATTATAATTAAAATACTAATTAATTACTTTTTAGTTTATGTGTATGAGTATTATGCCTACATGTAAGTGTTATGTGGTGTCCACAGAGGACAGAAGAGGGTATCATGCAGTCAGTGTTCTTAACTGCTGAACCATCTCTCCAGCCCCTATAATTAAAATCTTAGTTTGTAACAGACTAGTTTTTAAAAATTTGATTTATCATCTGACACTTTCACAAATGTGTACCACATTAATCATATCCACCACTCCACCTCTCCCTCCAACTCCCCCAAGGAACCGCCTACCCCATCACATTCCCCTACCAATTTCATGTCCTATTTCTTTGGCTGGGTTCACTTAGTGCTGCTTATATGAAGAATGGGTGTGGGGTCATTGACTGGGCATGGACGGCCTTCAAGTGGCTAGCCCTTACCCAGCAGCCATCACCTGCCAATATCTCCTCAGCAAGGGGTGGAGCCACTGGTTTGATCTACGTGATTTGACCTGACACTGATCACCATAGAACTATTGCTGGAGTGCTTAGACTGTGTGAGAAAAAAATCCAGACACAATTTTAAATTAAAAGGCCAATTTAATAGCACTATGGTGATCAGCGTCAAGTCCAGTCACACACTGTCACTCTCAAAGGGAGGAAGGGAGTCTTTATATGTTAACAAAACAAAGAAAATATATATTTTTACTGTTGCATGCTGTCCTGGAGGTTGTTTTTCAGGCAGGAGCTGAAAAACCAAGGTTAGCTGATTAACTGCAAAACTTTCTATTAACCAAGGCAGAGCAAGAAAAGGCCAGACACTTCCCAGAGAATTTGGCAGGGTTACTAAAACTTGCTTTCTGCAGCTATGAATAAGTTCCTGCTAGAATGAGAGGAAAACTGTGGGTTTTCTTTTCCCTGTAGTTAGCTATCAACTATTAAATTGGCCTTTTTAATTTTAAATTGTGTCTGATGGTTTTAAACTCGGAGACCTACAGGAAGCCAGTAGGCTGGGTCAGGTTCAATACCGGGGCAAGATTTAAACTTGGAGGTCTAAGGGAACCTGAAGCTGTGATCACTATAAATTCTGAAAATTAAAAACAAATTAAAAGTAAAGGTGATAAGCACCTCAGACAGGACCAGTCAGTGGTTTTGGTAGTCCATGGACATCTGGATCTACAGGATGCTTTTGGAAAAATGTTAAGCCAGCCTCCAGGGTGGAGGGAGACATTCCTCTGTCCCCTTTGGTCAGGAACTGTTAGTTGTGTGAGTGATAAACCGTATGCCTGTGTTTGTCTGGACCCCTTTGTCCCCTTCGATGTTCAATGTTTTTGTGCTTTTTTCATTTGGTGGGTTTGCATTTTGGGTTGCCTTTATAAGTTTTGTTACAGAGACGGGTGCAGGACCAAACAAAACCAAGACACTTACAGGCTACATGCTGTAACTTTGAAGAATTCCATGAAGAGGATTTCAGGATCAGATTTTCAGCCAGGAACTGAGCACCCTGTGTGAATTGGAAGGCCGGTTCCTGCTCCCCCAGCTGCCCAGCCCTCTCCTCCTCTTGAAGGCCCCAGTTCTCAGACTCTACCCTGACTTGACTTCACCCCTTCACACACACACTAAGTGTGATGGGCTATTTCCAATGATCTAGACAAGGTCTCCTCTACTGCAGTTCTTCCCTTAGGAGAGGTCCCCTGACTGGACCCTCACCCCAGATGGAGTCCCAGGAGCTCCTCTCAGAGTTTATGTTCCATTTACCTCTAGTGATCTGTATAACTGGAGAACCCTTTCTCTCACTCCCCCTTTCTCTGAGAAGCCTCATGCCCTTATTAGTCTGTTGGAAACTATTTTTGTTACTCATCAGCCTACCTGGGTTGATTGCAAGCAGATTTTAGGTATTCTCTTCACAGCAGAAGAAAGGAACCAGTTCATGACTGAGGCCGGGAAAGCTATGGCAGGTCTGGGAGCAACTGGAGACAATACTGATGAAAAAGTTAGGCAGGTTTGACCCTAGACCCAACCTTCTTGGGACCATAACACTGATGACGGTGGCGGTGGGGGGGCACTAGACACCCACCACCAGGCCCTACTGGCCAGAATGAGAGCAGGCTGGAAAGCTGATCAACCTCCAAGGTGTCTGAGGCTGTTCAGGGAAGTCAGGAGCCCTCCCTTTTGCTGGGTTTCTAGAATGGCTTCAGAATAGTATTGAGAATACACCTAGATTGATCAGGACGCCCCAGACAAACGGTAGGCTGTCAATATTGCATTTGTAATCCAGTCAGCCCCTCCCCAGATATTTGGAGGAAGTTACAAAAGCTAGAAGGGTTTGAGAGAATGACCAGGTCACAGTATTGAAAACAGCTCAAAAACCTTCAACGATAGGGATACTGAGGGAAAGAAATAGGGACAATAGTGACAAGGACAGGGACAAGAGAGTTACAAAAATAATGATGGGTGCATTTAGAGATGAGGATGACAGAGGTCAGAGGGACCCCAGGAGACTGGATCAGTCCTGGGCTAGGCTAGCAAAGGATCAATGTGCATAGTGAGGAAAAAAAAAAAGAGGCTAAAATATAAACGCCCACAATGTAGACAAGAAAAAGGAGGAAAGGTTCTCAGCCTGTCAGGCATGGACTGACAGGGTCAGGGCTCTATTTTAACATCCCCCCATGAGCCCATTGTTACTAGAAAAGTGGGGGGAAAACTCTCCCATTCCTGATTGACACTTGTGCTGCCCATTCAGTGTTAACCCAACCTTTTGGCCCCCTTACCAAGAAGAAAACCACCATTCAAGGAGCCACTGGGACTGGAACTTATGCCTGGACCACTGCCAGGGAAGTAAACCTTGGACAAGGAATGGTGAGCCACTTTCTCTTTGTGCCAGATTGTCCATACCCCCTCATTGTCAGGGAGTTGCTGAAAAAGCCTGGTGCTACAATTACATTCAGTGAAACAGGCTACCTTGGATTTAAAGAACCCACTCCCATCTATGTTAGTAAACTGTCCCTTAGCAGATAAATACAGGTTAATTAAAAAATGTCAAACTTGAAGTTTCATGCTTCGACTGTTGGGCCTCACATGGTGCCTCTGGGCCACTCGGGAAGTGGCATGAAGGACGATGTGTGGTCCAGTTCCGGAAATGTTCTTCCAGGACTCAACACCCCCAGACTGTTTATGCCTCTAGTCTAGTGGGTTGACACTTGCCTGCAAGTTTTAAGTGTTACTGCATTTTATGGAATCATAAGGTGTGCTGTACTTGAGGTTTTCCTGCATTTTTTGCTTTGTGGAAATAGGGATTGGAGCTGAGAAATTTTAAGAAGTATGTGCTTGAGTAAAATGTAAAGTTAGTTCTCTTCAAAGCTGAAAAGTGGCTGGATGTGCAGCTAGTGTATCAGGGGAATTCTGTGAGGTGGGTGTGTGAAGATGCCTCTTCAGCCTAAGCTTCAGTGCGGGCTAGCATTCCTGAAAAACAAATGTTGGCTCCAGACTGTCATCTCTTCTCACCACGTGTGTACAGACTTTTCATAACTTTCTTCTCTGCTTAACAGAGAACATAAGCAGCTACCCAGAAGTCTCAAACCAAAAGGGGAGCCTGGCTCCTCTGCAGGTGCCTTACCAAGTTGTACTTTGCTGTTTTCATGTGTCACAGATGTTGGACAGAATCTTGTACTTGAAACTGCTATACATGATATGAAATAAATTCTGACCTGTGGATGTTAAAAAAAAGTCCTAATGAGTTGGGGACTGAAAGCCCTCCCCTCTTGGAATGGATGCAGAAGTTTCCTATACTATGGGCAGAAACCAACTCACCAGAGCTGGCCTCCCCCAGGCTACCAATAATTGTTAAACTCCTGAGTTCAGCCACTCCTGTGAGAGTGAAGCAGTACCCAGTCTCAAGAGAATCTAAGGCTGGAAACACATTTGCCACCTAAGGGATGCAGGGATCCTAGTTCCCCGTTACTCCCCATAGAACACTCCCCTGCTCCCTGTTATAAAGCCAGGCACCAAGGACTATCACCCTGTCCAGGATTTGAAAGAATAGAAACCATCCATCCAAGGGTGCCAAACCCTTATACCTTGCTCAGTTTATTAGACCTTGAGAAGGCTACATACACTATCTTAAATTTAAAGGATACATTCTTCTCCCTGCCCCTGGCCTCTGTGAGTCAGCCCATCTTTGTCTTTGAATGGACTGACCCAGAGGCAGGATTCAGTGGCCAGCAGACCCGGGCACAGTTGGCTGGCACATGGGATTAAGAACTTTTCTATCCTGTTTGATGAGACCCTCAGTGAAGACTCGTTTAAATATCACCAAGAACACCCAAACATCACACTCCTGTAGTATATGGATGACCTTATTATCACTGCACAGACTCCAGAAAAATGTAAGCAGGCCACTGAAGACCTCCTTAGGACATGCCAACAACTGGGCTACTGTGTATCAGCTAAGAAGGCCCAACTGTGTACCAGCAAGGTATTGCCTGGAGGGTGGCAGCAGGACTTCAGTCTCTGAGCAAGATTCAAGCCATCATGAATATTCGTGAGTCAGGAGATAAGAGACAGCTGAGGGAATTTTTGGGAACAGTTGGGTATTACAGACGCTGGATACCCAATTTCGCAGAAATAGAGAAACCAAGATACCAGAGTTTGGGAGGAAATGGCCCCTTGAACTGGGAGGACAATTAAAGGAAGCCTTTCAAAAACTCAAAAAGACCTTAACATTGGCTCCAACATCAAGGCCTGCCTGATATTACTAAACCCTTCCACCTGTTTACGGAAGAACATAATGGGGTGGCAAAAGGTGTATTGACTCAGACTTTGGGACCTAGAAAGAGGCTTGTGGACCATTTACCTTGAACCCTGGATGTCAAACACTTGCACAACTCACTATGAGTCTCTTTTTCTAGATGTGCCTAGGGTGAAGATTTCACCTAGAGTCAAACCTCCCTCCTGCCTGACCCTGACCCTGACTGCACATGACTGCCTCCAGCTGATTGAGCCTGACCTCCAGGATCAGCCTCTTGAAAAAGCTGATGTGACCTTGTACACTGATGCAAGCGGTTACATGTAGTGTGAGGTCAGATATGCTGGAGCAATGTGGTGATTCTTTGTGAGGTAATCTGGGCCCAGTTTCTACCGAGGGCAGAATTAGTAACTCTGACTCAAACCCTGAGATGGGGGAATGGTCGTGCCATTGGTAGCCAGTATACTTTTGCTACTGTTCACATCAATGAGGCCTCAGACCCAGAGAAAGGTCTATTGACCTTTGTTGAAAAGAAACTAAAAAATTCCTGCAAGAGAAAGAGTGCAAGCAATTGAAATATCTAATTATTCCTTCCTCAAGTCCTTACAGATGCTATAACAAACGGCTCAAGACATTTAGGGTCGTCTTTCACCCCTGACTGAACCAACTTACAAGTTCCAGTCTGGAAACTTGGTATAGATTTAGCAAAATGTTGGAGCCTTCTTGGAAGGACTTTCAGTGGTATTTTCATTTCAGTTTCTTGGCTAGGTTTATTTTAAGGATTTTTTTTTTTGAGGCTCTTGTGAGTGGAATTGTTTCCTTAATTTCTTTTTCACATGTTTCTAAATAACAAGGGTACTGATTTTTGCATGCTGGCACTTTGTTGAAAGTGTTTCTTAGATCTAAGTGTGGTTTAGCTTTTGTATCTCTTTTTTTTATTTTTTTTATTAATTTTATTTATTTCTGTATGTGTATGAATGTACTGTCTGCATGCAAGTCTGTGCACCCGTGTCGTGCAAAGCCGCGAAGTTCAGAAGAGGGTCTCGGATTCCCCTGGAACTGCTGAATTCTCCTGGAATTGGAGCTTCAGACGGTTCTCGGCCGCCATGTGGGTGCTGGGGATCGAACCCGGGTCCTCTGCAAGAGCGGTCGGCGCTCTTAACCGCTAGGCCATCTCTCCAGCCCCAGCTTTTGTATCTCTTATGTATAGAATAATATCATCTGTAAATACTTTGACTTCTTCCTCTCCTATTTGTATCCATTTTATGACCTCTTATTTTATTACCTTAGCTAAGACTTAAAGCATATCTTGAAATAAGACAGGAAATAGTGGACTTTGTCATTTAAAATCTACTTGCTTCTGTTCTCTTCTCATGGATCTGTGTGGCCTGAGGATTACTTGATCTTTTCTTGTCTCTGGGTTATACAAAACCATTTTCATAGTGACCCATGAGAAATAAACTGTTGTGCCTTGAAATATATTATCAATAGCAACCCCCTTTGGTGAGGACTTCACTCTTGTGCCTCTTGCACCCCAGAAATAAAGCACTGGATTTCTAATCAAAAGAATATATCCCAAAACTGATGTTGTCATTTATTAACTTTGTGACTATTAGAAAATTATGTAACTAATGTATAAAATTATTTTCTAATAATATCTATACTCTGCAAAAAGTTATTTGATATTAATATGTCAAACTACTTAAGGAGATTATGGTCACTGTTGTGATCATTATTGTTATCTTTTATTTTTTAAATCCCTTTGTTTAATTGATTGCAGAATTTCATACGATGTACTTTGAGCACATTCAGACTCCGTGCCCCACTGCAGTCTCCCCCATCCCCTCATTTCATGTCCTCCATTATTATCTGCTCTTTTCTTTTATTATTTTAAAAAAGTTTTGTTTTCTATAGGCCTACTGATTCTAATCCGAGTACCACCACCCCCAAGTACTCATGGCTATGGGTCCATGCCCTGGAGTTTGGTCAACATACACAGCATCACATCAGTAAGGAAAACTGACTCTCACTCTCCCAGCATCTATCAAACAGGGGAGAACCTACTATTATCATTCTGCTAAATAAACATAACATCTAACTAATTCATAATGACTTATCACTATACCCATAGATGAGTGCACCTATCAACTCTCAAACAGAAGTTTTACAACACAACATGTGGATACTTAGAGCAGCTGGGCTTTATTCAGAGAAGCTTGAAAGCTTCTCTGATAACCACAGAGAACCTAATCCAAGTATTGCATCTTTTAACTTATTTGTTTGTTTATTATTTATATCAGGTGTGTGTGTGTGTGTGTGTGTGTGTGTGTGTGTGTTTTCATGTGTATGCATGTCCTGATGCTTATGTGGAGGTCAGAAGTCAAACTATAAGAGTCACTTTTCTCCTTCTATCATGTGGGTCTGAGGTTGAATTCAGGTAGTCAGGCTTGGCAGTAAGCACCTTGAAACCCTGAGCCATTCACTGGCCTGTTTCGATAATTCTTGAAGGTGTTTTCCTTGTATGCATTATAATTCTAAGTAAATAACATGGATGAATCTGACCATATCACTTCCTACCATGAGACATGGCTTTCTCAGTGTGGTAGTCATAGGTATGCTGTCTTTTGTACTATCTTTTGCTATCCACAAATCCCTATATTTCTGGTACCCTCCTCAAAAAAATCACTGTGAGATTGTGAGACAGATTGTCAGATCATAAGCAAAAATATTCTACTGTCTATGAGCCCGTCTTTGGGAATTTACTTTGTACACACACTTATTCTACTAAAAGGCAGCTTTCCATGAAATAAATGATTTCATAGTTAATCTTCCAGAAAAATGTTAACTTAATATTACCCTGTGCCATTGGTGGTAAGATGTGTCTTTACATATGAAAGGAAATGTGAATTCGGGGATAAACTGGAGGATAAGAATAGTTTTTAACTGGACATATTTCTTTGTATTTTAGCCCAACTTCTTAAATGCTAGGAGCGAAACAAGACTCTCCACTAGCTTATCCTTTCTTAAAAAGTATTTTATTTATTATTTTTATTGTATATGTGTGCATGTATTGCCTACATGTGTGCAAATGCACCTGTGTCTTGCAGTGGTCATGGAGGTCAGGAAAGGGCATTGGATCCCATGGAATTGCAGTTATGGACAGTTGTTAGCTGTCATGTGGGTGCTGGGATTTGAACCCAGGTTTTCTGCAAGAACAGCCAGTGCTCTTAACTGCTAAGCCATTTCTCCAGCCCCTATACTAGCTAATCTTTAAATAATGCATTTGTACCAAAAGAAGGTAAGGCAGTAGTGACACTTGAAGTGAAACTCAAAAGGATCTAAGGTCTGGGTTGACTCAAGGTATTTCATTTAATTGCCTCATTAGTAGTTACTGAAAATGAAAACATAATTCTACTTCCCTCACATTTATAAAGGACTTTGAAGAATGCTTTCACTGGTAGGCATGTTTAGATATATTATAATCTTGTAAGGTTGGATGTATAGACAGTTAATCTTATGTGCTAGAAAAGACAGATCTGAAATCAAACACAGTGATGTTAAAGAAGATGTCCAAATCAACACTGGAGAGATGGCTCAGCATTAAGAGCATATACTATTCTTGTAGAAGACTTGCTTTGGGTGGGGTATCATAAAAGTCATGTACAATTAATTACCTCCCACTCAACCATAGCAAGGCCAGTTTTGTCTATTTTTATTACAGGTCCATATTAGATCTTGGTTAAGAAAAGAATGAAATTTTATAAAGCAACAGCCTCAAGCAGACACATTTTCAAATATTTACTTCCAACAAAGACCTTCCAAATCATTTTGAAGGCAAAATATGTTATTGTTTTGGTTATTTAGTTTTTTAGAAACCAGCTTCTGTGTGATATCTCAAACATTTATAAAACTTTTAGGTGTTCTTTCAAAACCATTATTAGCATCTCAACCACTTCTGATTAAAATTCACAAATAAACATAATAGACTGAGTTGAAAATTATAAAAGCTACAAGAATAATTCAAGCAACATTTATATATTTTATTCATTAATTTAATACATATAAAGCCAATAGGAATGAATTGTTACTAATAAAAATTATTAAAATAATATGTATAAAGTGAACAATCTAAATTATTTTCATGTTAGAAAAAAAAACAGCTTATTCATCTTTGTCTATTTAAGTTACAGGCCCCAGTATTTTGACTAAAATATTTAGAGTAAAAGAAAAATAAACACTTTCCTATAACAAAGAAGACTGGAAAACCCAAAAGTACATACTGTTTAACATAAACAAGGCAAATTTCTGAAAGAAAATACTCTGCAAACCATAATAAAATTGATTTTGGTTTCGGTAAAGCAATGTTTACAGTATAAGAACATTGAGCAGCTGTAGGTAACCTCGATGAATTACTTCTACCTGCTGTTTGTTCAAATCTATCCTTCATATTTTCTTTCATTTATCTACCTGTTTTGCGGAGAATTGAACCCAGGACCCTCTGCAGGCTACACAGGCACTGTATCCTAAAGCACCCAGCCCAACTCGTCTTTTGATGTTTCTGCAAATCAGAGAAAATACACCAAACCGGAAGCACCAGATCGCTGGATTTCAGAGAAAATACTGTTCTCTCACTGGAAAGAAGTGGCTTTGGAGCAGTGACAAGCCACCAAAGGAATACTTCTAGTCGCAAACGTTAATTCTCCCATTTTCTGAACATATTTTCTCCTGTTCCAGCCTGCTCCAGTCTTAACTGGCCTCATCATTTTGCTTAGTCACCTTTGAGATACGCATCAGAGCCAATTCCCACCAATTGAAACACCTTTCCCTTTACTAAAATATTTGTCTTGCACCTAAAGAGCCAAGCTTCATGTTTGTTCAAGCATTCTGAAGAACCTAGACACTGAAACGCAGCAGTGATTAGTTAACCATGTATATTCATGCATACAAGGAGAGATTCTGTTTCAAATAAAACAAAATAAACAAAACAAATCAAAATGCCCAATTGCCCAATCATGGTTCCCAATTTCTAGGATGTATAAGAAATGCTGAGGTGACTGTAAAGAAGAGACATGCAATGAACTGCAGAGGTTCTATCCAGTGGATCTATGGTATGCAAAGTTCCACAATGGTCCAAACACAGAATGCTTTAAGTTGCATGTATAATGCAATCACTGTACCTAAGGCTCATAAAAGCCAGAGGAACAAGACACCTGCTGCTAATTAATACATTCTAGACAGGATAGGGAAGCTTTGCCAATGAAGCTTCCACAGTATTGTAGTCTAATAATGGCAAAACCAGTTGATATGCCAAGGTGAGTGGGGGAAATTTCACGGGGTCATACCTGAAGATGGAGACCTACAGACAATCAATTGATGCCCAGGAAGGGAGAATCAGTTTTTTCCAGGGACTAGCTCCTTGAGAGGTTATCTAATCCCAAGTGAGTAGCCCTAAACACAGGTACACATGGGTACCACTAAATGGACTCAGATCATTGTGTGTGTGTGCGTGTGTATTTACACATGTGTGTATGTATATGTAACAAAATAAAGAAGAGGAAAAGAAATTGTGAGTGTATTGATGGGCATAGAAATAATTGGAAGGAAGCTGGGGAGAGTAGAAATAATGGAAATAAAATACTGATATATGCAACTCTCAAAAATAAAAATAATTTAAAAATGTAAGAATTAAACTCTACTGAAGGTTGTTTTGGAAAAGATCTCTTCTAGAATGTTGGGAGCAATAGCGATCATTTCAGGTGGTCTAAGTCAGTTCCTACAGGTCTCATTGGGTCATTAATGGGTGTCCTTATTTCAATAAAGTAGAGCCTATGGTCCTTTACTTTGTAACTGCACATATTTCAGAATGCAGAGTTATAATTTGATTTGCGTATACAAAAGGTAATGATGAAATCAAGGACATGAGCATTTCTTTCTCCTTAAATATTTCTTGAAACTTTGAAATCCTCTCCTCTATTTTATTTTATATCTCTCCCTCCATCTCTGCCTTCCTTCCTTCCTTCCTTCCTTCCTTCCTTCCTTTTTTTCTGTGTGCATCCTCATATCACAGTGTGCATGTGAAGGTCAGAGGTCAGAGATCAGAGGTCAGAGAATAACTTGTGGTAGTCAATTCTCTCCTTCCACCATGTAGGTCCCAGGGATCAAACTCAGGTCACCAGCTTGGCAGCAAGTGCCTTAACTTACTGAGCCAACTTTCTAGTCCTTTTCTCTTCTAGATTCTATAGAATACATAGTAAAATTGTGCTAAGGTATGATGTACTGTGCTATAGAGAACCAAAACTTATTGTTCTTTTTAAAATTATTTATTTATTTATTTATTATTTTTTATGTGTATGAGTGTACTGTCTGCATGCAAGTTGGTGCACCCATGTCATGCAATGCTGAGGAGGTCAGAAGAGGGTGTCAAATTCCCCTGGAACTGCAGTTAAAGACAGTTCTTAGCCGCCATGTGGGTGGTGGTAATCAAACCTGGGTCCTCTGCAAGAGCAGAGCCTCTGAGCCATCTCTCCAGCCCCCAAAACTTATTGTTCTTATATAGCTATATGTTGGTACCCATGATTTGACCTGTCTCTATTCTTCTTCCCTTTTTTCCTAGTTTCTAGGACTGTTACTCTTCTATGAAATAGTATTTTAGTTTCCACATGAATAAGAATATGTATTATTAATTCTTCTATAATTAGCTTATTTCATTTAATGTGATATCCTCCAGTTCCATCTATATTGACACAAATAATTCTTTTTATTGTGTAATAGTCTATTATGTATATATGCACCAAATTTTTAATCCTTTTGTCCATTGATCAGTTCTGTAATTGAGTCCATATTTTGTTTATTGCTAATAGTGCTGTAAGAAACATGGCTATACAAATATGTCTCTGATAGATTGGTCCCATTTTCCTTGGAAATAAAAGCACCAAGTAGTGGGAATTCATGGACTATATGGTAGTTCTGTAGTTCTAGTCATAGTTTTTTGTTTGAGAAAGTTCCATGCTGCTTTCCTAAATGATTGCACTAATAGTAGCCAGTTCCCATAGTCAAAGTGTTTCCAGATTACTACTGAGGTCTGCCATCCCAGCTACCCTCAGTACTGTCAGCTCTTACTCAGAAATAGCTGCATATGCCAAAGTTATTGTTATATAGATTTTGAGTAAAACAAATGTGGACGACAGCAATTTATATCTCCAATTAACTCAGATGCATTACCGTTTTTTTTATTAATTTTATTTATTTCTGTATGTGTATGAATGTACTGTCTGCATGCAAGTTTGTGCACCCGTGTCGTGCAAAGCCGCGGAGGTCAGAAGACGGTCTCGGATTCCCCTGGAACTGGAGTTCTCCTGGAATTGGAGTTTCAGACGGTTCTCGGCCGCCATGTGGGTGCTGGGGATCGAACCCGGGTCCTCTGTAAGAGCGGTCGGCGCTCTTAACCTCTAGGCCATCTCTCCAGCCCCGCATTACCATTTTTATGAGAGCCTTTAAACCAATGTTGTTTTAATTATACACATATTTACTTTTACTAAGTCCTAAAACACCATGTAACTGTAGACAGATCTGGGGCAAAACTTGGATACTTTGAATCACATGTCAATTAAATATGCATTATCGAATATACACCCGTGTTCCCTTTCCACCACTTACCACCCCTTCACGACTTCACCATTTCGTCGCAGAATTGACCAGGTCCAAGACAAACAGCTCCAGAGAAGTAGACTGTTTTGCTTCTCATCTACCTGCTCCCCTTTTCTAAGCCTAGGGAACAATCTGTGGAAGAGGGGCATAGGTAGAATGTAAAGGGCTGCGATTTGGGTGAATGGTTAAACTATGATGAATTAGTCTGGACATCATTGGTATCAACTTGAATTGAACATTACAAGCCCCCCCCCCCCGCTGGATGGTGGCATCCATGGGCTGTGTGGGTTTGGGCACAAACTGCTTGCAAAATTGGTTTCACATGAAGATGCTTGTACTCATAAATTTATCACTTTTTTAAAAATGAAGAAAAAAACAGAAAAGATGACAGGAAAGATTTATGGCCGAATGCATGATCTGGGATGGGGGAGGGGGGAGGAATGAGGTAGGAATATGCCTGGACTGGAAAAGTCTATAGAAATACCAAAGGCATTTAAAAAAAAAGAAATAGCTGCATATGAAACACCACAAAAAAGTGACAAAAATCTCTAAAAATTATTTAGGTTCATTAGAAATATGGAAAAGTTTTTATTTGGTTCAAGAATACCTGCCAGAAATTTTTATGACATTTAAGTAGCACTTTCTTACCAAAATACAGTGAATGTGTGTAATAAAAACTCTAGAGTAAAAGTTAAGGCAAACAATGAAAATGACATTTTATTCACCTCTTCAGTCTCATCTTCTCACCACACTTGAGGGCTGAACAATTGCCTCTACTCTAGGTTCTGCTCTCTTTTTTTTTTTATTTTCATTTTTTTTTGAAGTTATAAACCTCACTACTTCCCATCCAGTTCTGGCATGCTGTATTATGGCATATGACAAGTCATAGATTGTGATCACGACTGATGGGAAAATTAACAGGTAGTGTTTCCTGATTAGGTGGGTTGGGGAAGCACAAGAACACTATGTATGAAGACAGGGGCAGACTTGAAGAGTCAGAAACAGTGCTGCTCTGCCATCTAGATAAGTCCCTGTACAGAGGAACTGGATGCAAGGATGTATAGTCTGCTCCCTTCCCTCTTCCAAGACTTCAGCTTTATTTCCTATGTGCTGTTCATAAACCCATTTATAGTGCAAGGTCCATAGTCATGGGAAAAGACAGAAAGGGGTTTCTTTTCCTCACACATAAACGGTACCATTTTTGAGCAGCATACTTAATGTAAAAGTGTGTATGTGTGTATGTGTGTATGTGTGTGTATGTGAGAGAGAGAGAGAGAGAGAGAGAGAGAGAGAGAGCAATTGGATGGTTCTTGTTCTTCAGACTGTCATTTTGCAATGGGGTTTGAAATATTCAATATGATAAAAATGGAGAGTACCAAGAGAACAGATTTGTGGCCCAGTGGTAATGGAAGAACGGCAAGGGAGAGTCATGGAACAAGTGCCTTCTAGATAATTCTCTACATTTGTATGAAAATTTGCATGAAATCTGCTTTTGAATTCTTGCTGCAAATACTCTGCAGATTAACAATACTTTAAGAATCCAATCATTTTCATCATCAGCTAGGAAAACTTATCATTACATACAAATGTTTATACCTGTAGACGGAAAAAGATATAGTTTGAAATGAATTGTCTAAAAACTACCCACCAAATTTTTAAAAGGGCTAGTCTCTGGAAAATAAAATTATAATTGTTTTCCCCATGTTCTTTTCTTACATTTGCAGTTTTTCCAAAAGACCATAGCATGTAGTGTTTTGCATTTCTCTTCTGGAGAATCAAACTTTCTTAAGGACAGCAAAGAGAAACCTGGGAGTTTAATGAAGAGGAGAGCGACTCGATCGTTTCCCGTTTCTTCTTGGGGGTGGGTGCTCAAGTCAAGACACAGAGTTTCTCTTGGTCATCCTCACTGATAATAAAAGAAATTGTAGGGTTAGAGAAACAGCTCAGTGGTTAAGAGCATTGGCTGCTGTTTTGGAAGACCCAGCTTCGAATCCTAGCACTCACATGGCAGCTAACACCTATCTTTATCTCTAGTTCCAGGAGATCTGATGCCCTCCTCTGCCATTGCATGACATTGGTGCACTTATACACATGCAGGCATAACACTCATACACATGAAATAAAATAAATAAAAATTTTAGTAAAAAAGAACTTGTAGGATTCTATTTCCATATGGCCATGCACCACCTCCTTGGCTCTTGCAATCTTTCCTCCCCTCTTCTGCAATGTTCCCTGAGCCCTGGGTGGGTGAAGCTAAATATAGACGACTTGTCCATGGACCTACACTCTGTAGACTCCTAATCTCCGTGGTTTGGCCATTCATGATTTTTGAGTTCCTGGTCCCCTGTTGCATGAGCGAGTATCCTTAATGAGAATTAAGAGGGTAATTAGTGTCTTCTTGGGCCTCTCATTTTTTGTGTGTGAACCTTAGGTGTAGAGGTTGCATTGTAGATGTGTTGACTAGGTTTGAAGAATTCACAGACTATGTCTGTATGTGGGACTCTATAATATTCTTCATCGTGCAAAGGAAGCTTCTTTACTGAGTGGTGTCTGGGACATTTGTCTGTAAATATAAGGATACTTCTATTGCAGTTATTAAGATATTAGCTTAGGGATTTGATGTCCTTCAGAATTTCTCTAAGATCTATGACCTCTCTTGCTGTGTGCATCTGGATATATTTACAGTACCACACATGAGCTTCCTCCCATTGAGTGGGCTTTAAGTCCAATTAGTTAGCCATTAATTGCCCCCAAGATAAAAGTACCACTACTGCACCAATGTCATATGCTGTGCTGGACATTGATGCAGATATCTGATCTTAAAGCTGATATTAGACCATTGATTGCTGTTCTCCCTTAATGGCTTTTGTAGTGCTCTCCTAAGCTGTGAGAACTAGGGGAGGTGACTTCCAAATAGTCCTATTTTAAAAGAAAAGACATGCATAGGGAATAGTTTTAAATACTTAGAAATGTAAATTTTTTTTGTCTCAAAGATGTCTCTGAAAAGGGATCTGATGAGATTCTTCATGGGGGAAAGTGCTTGCCATGCAAGCCTGGCAACTCGAGTTCAATCCCTGGCACACACACACACACACACACACACACACGCATGCACGCACACATGCACAAATGCAGAAGGATACACCCTGCAATAATTTAACATCTTTGTGAGCATTCTGGTTGTTTTGTTGGCAGCAATAACCGGGTTGGCCCTTTTGCATTGTTTTGTATTTTGCTAAATATCATGTAGCACTCTCCTGAAGATCTGTGGATGTTTTTAGCAGCATCTCTGCAAAACAATAAAAATAATTAATGTTCTCTTCTTCTCTTGGCTAGCTTTGCTTGCTTTGATTTTCTTAGCAAGTTTCTGGCACATTATTGACTTTGGAACTATCACTAAACAACATGAAACAGCAGTTCACCAAATACTTTAGTTAGATCACACAAGGGCTTGTGATAGTGCTTACTTAGCTGAGCTTTGATGCCAGTTCTTTAGTCAAACATTAGCAAGACACTGACAGGAAGATGTCTTGTAGATGTGATTATTACCATCAGTTGCTTTAAGGAGAGATTACCATCGGTAATGTGGGTGGGCTGAACTCACTCACTCAAGGTCATGAGAAAAAAAGCAGGTTTCTCAGAGAAGGAATTCTTCAAGATTATATGAGAGAAATTCTAAATTTCCAGCCACCTGTTTTGGCTTACATATTTAGGATCCTTTGGTACTCACAACTGTGTGAGCCAAGTCCTTAACATAAAAATTTCTCTCTATCTCTTATCTATCTATCTATCTATCTATCTATCTATCTATCTATCTATCTATCTATCTATCTATTATCTATCATCTATCTGTATACATACATACATGCATACATAATGCAGATATTGTGTTTATCTAGTAAACCTGGGTTGCTTAAGAAGTTATACAATATCTTTTGCTGAAGTGAGAGAGGTTTTTAGGTAAGTTTCTCAGAGATCTGTTTACTGGAGAGGGGAAAAAGTGGGTGGTAGCTGATGCTTGACTAGATATGCTTCATTAACCAGAAGCACAGTAGAGTTCTGCTTCCTTGGAGCAGAACTCAAAATGAAATTTACTCTAGGGAAACTGATAACTTAGATGGGAAGGAGACTACTCAA